>JABCMJ010007758.1:0-11868 GCA_014822125.1 Arbutus unedo
TCTGCAAATTCGCTCTGTGACATTCTTTCCTTCTCATTGTGTTTTTCAGGAACTAGATATGGGGAAGATAATTGACAGTGGTAGAGTACATGATGGTCTCTATTTCTTGGAGTCTGCACCTCCGCCACCTTTGTCCTATGGTCAGGCCCTACACACAGATAGTAGTTCTGATCTTTCTTTACTGCATCGGAGATTGGGTCACCCTTTTTTGGCATTTTAAAGAAATTTCTTTTTTGGCATTTTAGAGAAAAATTTTCCTCATTTAACTAAGTCTTATCCTAGAAATCAGTTTTTTTGTGAAGCTTGTGAACTTGGAAAACATAAACGCTCTTTTTATGCTCCTATTAATAAAAGAAGTAGCTCTCCTTTTATGGTTATTCACTCTGACGTTTGGGGCCTTTCTCCTGTTACCTCTCTTAAAGATTTTCGTTGGTTTGTCACGTTTATTGATTATTATTCTCGTGTGACTTGAATGTATCTTCTCAAGTCCAAAAGTGAGGTATTTTCTTGTTTCACGTCGTTTCAACGGATGGTGCACACACAATTTGAAACCAATATTAAAATTCTTCACAGTAATAATGGCACTAAATATGTTGACTATGCGTTTCAAGCCTATTTGGATGCACATGGCATTCTCTTTCAGATGACTTGTGTTGACATCCCACAACAAAATGGGGTCGCTGAACACAAAAATCGTTATCTTGCTGAAGTTGCTCGCTCTCTTCTCCTCACCATGCATCTTCCAAAATATTTTTGGGGAGAAGTGATTTTGACCGCTGTTTATCTTATCAACGTCTGTCTTCTAGTGTTCTCCACTTCAAAATTCCTATTGCGTGTCTTCCCCACATGTGTCTAGTCTCCCCTCTTTCTTCGAAAGTCTTTGGTTGTGTCTGCTTTTTCCATACTTCCCACCCCGTGGGTGGCAAGTTGGGTCCTAAAACACATAAGTGTGTCTTTGTTGGGTACTCCCCCACCCAGAAGAGATATAATTGTTATGATCCTCACTCTCAAAATTTTTTTGTCTCTATGGATATTACTTTTTGGAAAACCGAGTCATTTTACTCTCCTTCCACCCCATCTCTTCAGGGGGAGTCATCATCTACAAGGGAGGAAGAGATGTTTTTATCATCTCCTAGTGAGGGGGAGAAGGCGATACTCACCATTGACAGAGAGGAACCTATATATGTTGACAGGACAGGCAAGGACACTGGTGACAGGTTGGCAATCACCACTACCAATTCCAGTTCCAATTTCAGTCCCAGACCCAAACCCTACTGCTGACATACCAGATAATAAATCTTCTTTTGAACCATCATTTCTTGAGTCAAGTGATCTTAATATTCCTGTTGCTCTCCGAAAAGGCGTTAGACAATGTACTCAACATCCCATTTCTCAGTTTGTCTCATACGATCACTTGTCTCCTTCGTATCATACTTTTGTTTCCACTCTTTCTATATCTATCCCATAAAATTGGCAGGATGCAATTATACCTAAGTGGAAGGAAGCTATGGTAGAGGAGATGACATCTTTGAAAAAGAATGGTACTTGAGAATTAATATCTCCTCTAGGAGGAAAAAAACCAGTGGGCTGTAAATGGGTCTTCATTGTTAAACAGAATGCCAATGGGACAGTTGACAGATACAAAGCGAGACTGGTAGCTAAGGGTTTTACTCATGCCTATGAGATTGACTACGAAGAGACCTTTGCTCCGAAAGCAAAGATGAATTCTGTACGAGCTCTACTCTCTTGTGCTGCAAATCTGAATTGGCCCCTTTAACAGTTTGACGTGAAAAATGCTTTACTCCATGGTGATTTAGAAGAGGAAGTTTATATGGCGATACCGCCGGGATTTTCCTCAACTGCAAGTGAAGGAAAGGTGTGTAGATTGAGGAAGACCTTGTATGGTTTAAAACAATCACCAAGAGCTTGGTTTGACAGGTTTTCAAAGGCTATGTTGGGATTTGGATACTGGCAGAGTCATACTGATCATACCATGTTTATTAAAAGAAATGGTGGCAAGATTGTTATCCTTATTGTTTATGTTGATGATATGATAATGACAGGAAATGGCGTGAATGAGGTTTTTGACCTTAAAGCTCAACTGGCTCAAGAATTCGAGATCAAAGATCTAGGATCAATGAAATACTTTCTTGGAATGGAAGTGGCGAGGTCTGACAAAGGCATTTTCATCTCTCAACGGAAATACATTCTTGATCTATTGGAAGAAACAGGTATGCTAGGTTGTAAACCTGCAAATTTCCCTATTAAAGCTAATCACCATCTTAGTGGCGATACGGGGGAATGTACTGACAAAGAGAGATATTAAAGATTTGTAGGTCATCTGATTTATTTAGCTCACACTAGACTGGATATTCCATATGTTGTGGGGGTTGTCAGTGAATCTTGAGATATCTCAAGTCAGCTCTAAGAAAGGGAATTTTATTCTCTAGCCATGATCATTTACGTCTGGAGATATTTACTGATGCGGATTGGGCAGGGTCCGTAAATGACAGACGCTCTACATTTGGCTACTATGCTTTCATTGGGAGAAATTTGGTGACTTGGCGAAGTAAGAAGCAATCAGTGGTTGCTCGATCCAACGCAGAAGCCGAGTACAGAGCCATGGCTCATGGTGCTTGCGAACTTTTATGGCTTCACACCTTATTACAGGATTTGGGGATTGGAGGTGATGGTTCGATGAAACTCTACTGTGACAATAAAGCTGCCGCAAACATTGCTCATAATCTTGTTCAACATGACAGAACGAAGCATATAGAGATTGACAGACACTTCATCAAGGAGAAACTGAGCGAGAGTTTGATATGCATACCTTTTGTACGGTTTGAAGATCAACTAATGGATATATTCACAAAAGGCCTTGGCAGCAAAACGTTTCATTTCATTGTGTCCAAATTGCACTTGATTGATATCTCCTCACCGACTTGAGAGGGAGTGTTAAGATATAAGCCCATGTGTAAAGTATTTGTGCAATTAGTAATTAATAATTAGCTTCGTGTTAGAGGGTTATATTGTAATTATGTTCCTAGTTGTACTTATATAATGATTGCAATGAAAGGTAAAACCCAATTTTGGGGATTCCAAAACTTTACAAAAGTATCAAAAAATAGCACCAATAAACAGTACCAAGAAATCAATGCTGAAACAATAACTGAACAATGCAGCCGAATGAACAAAGATCAAATTCCGGCGAGCTCCGGTGAGTGCTGGGGGTGGTCAGTGAGTGAGAGAGGTGCAGCGAACAACCCAGATTTACTGAAACAGAGGTTACCAAAGCTTGTCGAAGCTCCGGCAAGGGTCGTCGGAGAACCAAGAGTTTTCTGTGATGGTCGTCAGGGGTTGCCGAAGTCCATAAGGCTTGAGACTGATGAACAATTGATGGACTGATGAACAGTTGCTGGACTAGTGAAAGCTGCTAAGATAGACGAGAGTCAACAAGCGAGAGAGAGTCACTGAGTAAGAGAGAGAGTGCGAGTAAGTAGAGAGAGATCAAGGAACCGCAATCAGATCGAGAAATCGAGGGGCAAAAAACAAGAGATAAACCGTGATAGAGCTACGTGCCCAAATTAGATTAGGGTATTGAACACCTGCTCTGATACTATGTCGAGAGAGTTGATGAAATAGATTTTCTGTGTATTCTTCTCCTAAGAGGAGGCACAATATATAGACACCTTACAGATCAAAAAAGAAAATACAAATCAGTTACAAATCATCTATCATTTTATATTCCTAACTTAACTCTAATCGAATCCCTAAATGAATCCCTAATTATATGCCTACCATATTACACTGTCAACAGTTTTCAAGGCTACAAAATTGGAGTTGGAGGGTTTTGCATAAATCCAGCCTTAAGGCCTAGAATCAAATGTTATATTCAATCCCAAGTCCATGTATGAATTTATCAATTGTAGCTGAACGGTGCCAGAATGGTACAAATTAGCTTCCATCCTTCTAGTTCAATATACACTAATTGGTACCTTCATGAATTCCAATGCCTTCGTAATATCTACCAATTCCACTGCGAGAGAGTAACACATTCTCAGTTCGCTAGGGATCTGAAATTGTGCTACCACAACTGTCCAGCAGTTGTGTCCTGTGAGACAAACGCCTGACGAAACTTCCGGAAGTCTGGCAAGGCGGCAAATTCATCTTAAGGACACTGTGTTACCACACGGGCCTCAGTTTGCTTACTGTTTTTTTTTTTCCAATTTTGTGTTGTTTATAAATTCCAAATTATGTCAAATTTCACTACATAATATTCAGAATTTGTACAGTCAATTATTAGTTTGCAGTACTGTTTTCCTACACTGACAAGTAAAGAGTACCGAATTGCTCTTGAACTGTAATGAAGGCATATCATACGTCGAGTGGATTAATATGACCAACCTCTGAGACTCTGAATTGTTAGCTCCTCCCCCAGCACTGTTAGTGCTATTTCCATTGCCTATTGACATTGCTAGCCCATCAAACCCTTTCAACTTCTTCAATAAGCCTTGATCTGTATTTCCTGATGACTTGGTAGGTGTTTCTGTGTTTGATGTAGCAGCCTGCATTGCCACTCCCAATAAGCCCCAAATCCATCCAGTGCCAATCGAATTAAAAAATAGACCCTCTCTCATCATTTTCATTTTCATTTTCATTTCCAAAATCACAAAAAACGACAAGAACAAAAGATGCAAGGCTATTGAAGGTTTTGATAACAGCAGAAGATGAAATGGCTTGTTCATGTGAAAGTGACCCGCGTAGAATTCTGGAAAACAACCACACCTCTACAAGATTTCAATCTGGCGTCCTAGTTATGGTTGCATTTTATACACACACAACATCACCTATTAGATGGGGTCAAAATAATGCAAATGGGGCAAAAATGGTTATTGACGACCATATTTGTCAAGTAGAAACAGAACATTCCAGGAACGTACCTAACTGTCAATGTACACAAAAATGTTGGTCAAAGTTCAGGAAGCTGACAACTTTCAGTACACCCATTTAGTTCTCAGGAGCACCCCATGAACTCAACTATTAAACATTCTAAGATTAAACTCTTCCATTCTGACACTGAGGCATAAAGCATACACCAAAAGCGGACTTACAAGATGAACTCCAGGATGTGCATAAACATTTCCATGCGCATATATTGCTGCATAAGGTGCCCCATATGGTGTTATCATAGGCTGCCATCAGAGCAGAGAGTTTAAGTTACATTCTCTTGATGAAGTACTAAATTCTTGCCTCACCATTCTTACAAGACTTATGATTGGACCTACCTGTGGTGGTCCCCACATATAAGGGTGAGCAGCATGACCAGGTGCGACCGCTGAGTTGAAATACGGTGGTACAGCAACTCTAGGCCCATAATATGCCTGAAGGTATGTTAAACTATTTCGATCAATCTATAACCATAGACAAGTATTATCTTTCGCAAATGATGACTAGAATGTTCTGTAAAATAAACATGTTGAAGTAGTCATAATTATGGATACAATAAGGGCATGCAAAAGTAGAATACCTGCATGGCTGCCCAATCAGGATAGACATGGATGTTGGCTTGATCCTGTCAATATAAAAAGAACAACCAATATTCATAATCAACATCAAGTGAATGAAGTGATCTAAAAGAAAAAGGAAAGATGATACACCCAAAACACCTATTCAGTTGGCACACAATTCTCTTCCCACAGTAATTGACATCACCCACCACAAAAGAACGTCCCATACATTTCCAAAAAGAACATAGAATTCTTAGCTTACCGGCGGAGGTGAAGATGACTTCTCAGGCTTAGAAGGTTTTGTCTCTTCAGTATTTCCCATGGTGAAGTACCAAACTGGAACTCTTGACTGATTCTGAGATGACACCAAAAAGTCGTTTTCACAGCCAATTGAACATAGATAAGAAAAACATACGCCAAAAAAAATTAGATTGCATTATTCAGATCTATTGCTACATACTATACCCTCATCTCGAAAGACGGATAATTCTTAAGTGTCAAATAAAGATGAGAATAAGGGAATTAACAAGTGCCAAATACAGTTCTGTGAAACTAATTCATAATGGCTAGGACCCAAAATATTGTATGTTTCTCAGGTTTGCCATTTCTGCAAATATAGCTAAGGACTAGAAAATTGCTGCACGGTGAATGACAGCAGGAGTGCAGCTTCCAAAACCGAACACACATCATCTTAATGATCAGGCCAGCACAATAACTTCCATATCTGTGGGCCCTCACCTAAACATGAAATAAAGAAGCATGCATAGAGAATAGCACACTTGAATCATATCTCCTCGCAGTCAAACTCGGTACGTAATATGGTAAAGATAAGTATCACTAAAAGGAAGGTCCTAGTTCTGTGAGAGATTCGGTTCACAACATTAGCAGAGGACATAGTTAATACTAGCAGAGGCTTTATAAATACTTTTGGAGTCATACATATCGTGCATCCTGGCCTCAAACCAGAACAAATAGAATACTTTACCGAAATTAACAAAACTCAAAGCATCCTGACCAAAGCTTATGAGATTCTACGAGTTAAAAGTGGTACAGCCACTTAAGTTCTTAAGACTGACTATCAATAACAAAACCATTTTGTTGAAACTTTTTAGGGGTAAGCACAACCCCAATTGTCAAACAAACAAAGAGATTCCACAGTTGCTGGCCAGTAAATTCAAGAAATTTGTACAAATTTTTTATCTAGGCAGACCATAGCAAGAAAGTACCACAAAATGAACCAATATATGCCACATAGGATTAACAGTTCAGATGACAAGAATAATTACAGAACTGCAGAGGAACATTATTTTTACCAGGATCACATGCGCGGGAAAAATACTAACAGGGTACTCAGCTAAGCCTGAACAGACCAAGCACCATGATTTCTTATAATATGTGGCAAATGAAGACAAGGATACAAACAAATATAACAGGATTTATCAAAAAAAGTAATTATAAAAACAGTATAACAGGAGCCAAGAAGAATTCACACAGCACCTGTAGATTATACTATCTCCAAAATCGATGGAAAACAATGGTCGAATTCTTATATAAGAAGATTTTCATGTAACAAGGACATTATTGTCTTTCCCCATCGGAATAAAATGTAAATAAAGTAACTAACAATTGTGATGTCTGTCTCTTTAAGATAAATTCGGAGATTAAATGACAAAAGCGTCCTCATGAGTAGACTCAATTTTCCACCTCTCTCTCTACTCAATTTTCCACCTCTCTCTCTCTCTCTCTCTCTCTCTCTCTCTGTAGCCTATATATGTATAACTATAACTATATTTACATATGTAAGCACACAATTATTTACATTCGAAAATTTCCACATATTCTACTTTCGAAGTTCATAAATTCATAGAGCCATTTTAAACGGTAGGAAGGAATCACTCGAAAATCAAATCATCAAGTAAAGAAATTGGAACTCAAAAGTCTGTAACAGAAACAATCATAAATCCAGAGATCAACATAAGCATCACCTCCACATATCCAAATTTCACACACTAAATCCTCTACAGCAACACAATAATTCAACAAATACAGCATCATATTCCACATACCTTCAACTCTCAAATTCGAAAAGCTCAGAAACGAGAAAAAAAAGAGAGGCAAGCAACGAGCTCCAAGCCTGCAGGTATCTCTAATTGGGAAAAGAAAAAGTAGAAATCAGTATATATACTTTCGTCGAACCCACTGCTGCTCTCATTCTGCATTCTCTCTAGTTTCTCTCACTAGAAAACAGGGGGGGAGCAGTTTTATTGCAGTGTGTGTAGGAGAGAGAGGAAAAAGGGGCGCCAAGGGGAAGGTCCACGTCACGATACACGTGTTCGAATTAGATGAGCGAACGAGTACTTTATTTGAAGAGCCCTGGTTGAAAATAACAATTGGGCCTGCTGTGGTTGTTGAGTTGGCCCATCGATAATCGCGTTGGCCCAATTTTATATTTATTCAACATTCATTGATGCCTTACACGTGTCCCAACTTGGCTCGATGTATGCGACGTGGACTAGGGTTCGTATACGCCAGCGAATAGCACGCCGTTGTGGGAATGACATGGCTTATTTGGAAAATGAAATTCTATACAATAAACTACAATGGATAGGTCCCTTGGAATCCGCCGGGGGCCAGTCAGCAACGATAACGGGTCTCTATTCCTTTTAAACGTAGGGGTGTGTTCGGTTTTTCTTAAAAAAATTTGTGAACTATATTTAGAAAAAAAAATTTTAATATTGTTATTTTTTAAAATAATATTTATTTTTTTATAAAAAAATAAAAAAAATTTAAAAATATCAAAAAAATTTAACTCTTAAATTTTTGATAAAATATTTATATTAAACAACATCTTAAAATCTTTTTTCTCAAAAATTATTTAAAAAATATTTAATCAAACACGCCATAAATTAACTTTTCTTTTACAGTAATACTAATTTCACACCTTTTTACACACCTCCAATTATACCACTAGGGATCCACTTTGCACTCCTATATATACAATAAAAAAAACAAGCCCTAATTTTTCTTTTTCTCCAATTTCGTTCCTTCAGCGCTAATCCTTGAGGGTGAGAGAGATAACATACAGAGAAGAAGAAGAAGAAGAAGAAGGGAAAGGCACCACCACCGGCGACCATCACTGCAACCTCCATCGGCGACCGACGACCTCCACCGGCAACCGAAAACCTGCATTGCAGTTCGTTGCGTGGGATCTCTAGTGAGACAACATTCTTTTTCTGATTATTCAAAATTTTCATTCTTTTTCGATTCAAACACAGCCCCATTGGTTCAATAAGTCATTGAATGCTCAAGATTGTAAAGGACCAACAACAACAAGCCAGTGTGATCTAAATTAAGAATGTTTTGTTCTGGGTTGGTGAAATTGGAGCCAATGACTATGCTTATACTATTGGGTCCTCTGTCTCAAGCACTACCATTCTATAGGTTGCAATTAAGAGCGTAACTGAGTTTCAGTGGTATATGTAGATATTAGATGTGAGAATTCAACAGATGTGAGAAAATGTGAAATTCGTTCATGAAAAGATAAAAATTGGGAAAAAAAAAATAGACTACGTATATATCTTACCTGGAACTTAGATTTGTTTTAGGTGCGAGGTACTTTTGGTTGTTGTACCTGTTCAGAGCAATTGGTTGAGTCCTCTACAACTATATTTGTTCCCCTCTTGTAATCTATACTGTACATTAATAAATTCTTCCTTCTTAGTCTTTCACAGAAAATAGACTACGTATTTATGCATATGCTAACATAAAAATGGCTGATGAAATCGAAATAATGTCTTCTAAAGTAATTGCGTAAAAATGGTTCATATTCGTATTATCAGTCAATATTGCAAACAACCACTTCATGATATCCATGATCTAAAGTGTTTGTATTGGTTCACCAGGAAATATTGACAAGGAGTGCAAAATACATAGTGTCCAAGGCCTCCCCACAATGACAAGCTGCTTATCCCTAGCCTTGACGCTATCTCCGGAAGACAGTAGAGATGGCATTGGCTGCGTCACAACCATAAACAAGCAAAGCTTCCTCCACAACAATGTGCTGCAGCTCAAGTTGCACGATCACCGAACCCAATTCCCTCATTCTGTCATAGTCTACGCCGAACCCAATTCATTTAATGTCAACCATAATATTAACTTGTAGTAAGACATTTTTCTTTTGTATCCTCTTTCGTTTATATCGTTCCTAAACAAGGTGTACAATTGTGATTTGAACGGCCCAGTGTGGGAATAACTGTAAATGTTGTTATTTTTATTAATGTTATTTAAGAGTATTAAAGTTGTTTCTATGTTGTGTGTCGAAGTTGTTGTTTGTTTGAGATGCGAGATGTCGGGCTAAGCCTAGGCCATAAAGCAAATGAACCTTGTCAATTTTTTTCTAGGACAAAAAGGACATGAACAAGAAACTCGAACACGGACACGGACACAGACACACGATTTTTAAATCAAAATGTATAAATAAAGAAGTAAGATAATCATGATGCATACATAAACAAGGCAATCAAGGTTACATCTCCACAGATAGCATTCTAGTGAAAAAATCTCTAACGAAGATACCAGGTTCATAAATAAGAGCATTGCCATACGTGTTTCATACAAAAACACTGTCCATTAAACAACCAAATTTTCTACTCTTCGGCATTATCCATTGCATTCATCATTTCTACGCAACTCTGTTGCCCTACTCCGAACCCCTGCCCTTGACTTTCTATCACACTTGATTGTGGTCTGTCCCAAACTTGACTACCCGCAACACTTGAATGTCCTCTTCAGACTTGACCACTAAGTAAACTTGGCATGTATGGTTGTAGGCTTCGCATGTAGCTTTGTAAAGTTGGGAAGCTTAGCATAATGTACGGTCACATATTATGAGGCATCATGTTCGGTCACATTACATTTGGCATGTAACTTGGGTAAGTTTGCCAAAAGCAAAGACGCTAAACATTATACAAAGGGATTATCAATAAACTCGCCATGAAATAATAAATTAGCAATAAAAAAAATTTCTTACTTGTGCATTTACAACACTTTCTTGTGTCTCAAACACTTGGCCAATCGTAATATCCTCAACGTCCTTTTACACAAGAAAATAATTTAAATACTAAGCATTCATCGAATATATCTATAAGTCCATATTAACTTGTAAAAAACAAAACAATGATGAGTTATACTTTGGGTTTTTCCTTAAATAATGTCTTCTTTATTGCTTCCCTTTTCTTCTTCATAGTTTTCTCCACAACACGTTGTTTCCTTTTAGACGGTGGTCTTCCTTTTCGATGAAGAGGTTCCAGGTCAAGTATGTTCACGCTCTGTTTGGAAGGAGGAACTATATCTCCAAGTGAAGAAGAATCAATGGGAGAACCGGTAACCATATTACCTCCACAAACAACTGAATCGGCAACCTGTGTCATATACTTTTCTTAAGAATCTTCCGCTAAATCGGCAACCTCATTAAGGAGATTGCACATATTATCATGCCGACGCGCTTCAACTGTGGTTGATGAGTTATAGTAATTTATTCGAATTTTTGCGTGGACCCTTTTCACATATTTGCACCATCTTTTCAAGACATACTTGTCGGGCACTCTTTCAATTTTCTTGTCATGTCACACCACTAGTTAATGTTTACACATTATTCCTTTAAACTCAAACAATCGACAATTACAATGGGCTTCATTGGTTTCAGCATTAAAATGGACATTAAATGACACACGTTTTCTCGATTTCTCTTCCCCTTCTTCAAATATAATGTACTCTTTAACCTCGTATTAAGATTCAATATCACCTTCTTGTCTTAGAAGCAAAGTACAGTTAAGTTTCCTGACAAATTGATCACAAAACTCTATATACTTTTCATTCGTGTAAGCACTTTGAAATTGCTTCTCCAACTCATCTTGTCCAACACAAGAAATGTAAGAGTTCTAACTTTTCTTATCTTCTTGTTTTTCACTTTCTATCTTTTTTCCCAATGCATTTTCATATTGTTCTATAAATTGTTTTAAAATTGTCTTTAATGTGATGTAACCATCAAAATATGCATTCATACCTTCTTTTTTTGTGTGTGGATGACATTCTCGCACAAAATACATCTTTCAGATAAACAGACACTCACTATTTTCTCTCCAAGTACAACCCCTCTAACCATTTGTTACTTTCAAGCTCGTACTTTTTGATTGTCACGCCCTCAATTTCAAACATATAAATAATACGTATCCTTAAGAAAATCTCACAAAATTTTTTTTTTTTTTATAAGTCCAAAAGATTTCATCTATAACCAACCATAAAAAAAATAATAATAATTCAAACTTTTATTCCAGCTCAAAAGGGATAACTCAACTCGACT
>JABCMJ010007762.1:0-17791 GCA_014822125.1 Arbutus unedo
TGGCAAAGGCAAAAGAGAAAACAGGTTAGCTTCACACCCCCCGCGCAAATTCCTCCGAAAATCTAAACACTGCCCTAGCGATAGAAAGGAAGAAAGGTTGCTGTTACTTTACATTTGGCAGTTCATTTCAGCACGCTACTTACTATATTACTCCACCCACCCCCTCCACAAATAAGTAGGCCTCAGAGTCGGAGCTCATAATTCTACACACACAAAAACGCACGCACGCACGCACACATAGCACACAGAGAGATAGATAAGTAAGAGAGGGGAGCCAGGCATGGAAATAGATAGGTAGCATAAACACCAAAAATATGATGAAAACTCATAAAAGCTGTGCCCAATCCGTAGTGCAAAGAGCGGAGAGCCCCATATCAGACAAGAATAATAAGGTGAGAATTTCATCTATATGCAATTGTACATAGCATGACAATCAACAATCTGTGGACAGTGAACACAATTGAAGCTGATCACACTAAACTCCTTAAATCTTGATATGAACTATGAAGACAATAACATGCCATAAACAAAATGAATAGAGAACTTTAAGGTGAAGAGAAGATATTAATACCTCAAACCACATTGGATGATCCAACCTTTCCAATTCCTTGAGAACAGAAAGCCAGTCAGTTCTCCTGGGCTTCATAGTCTTCACCCAAGCAGCCAACAACAGGGGCAAACTAGTCTTTTCAGGGGAAAAGCAGATAATCTGCCTCGTGAGGGCCTTACATCGGTTGGTCATCTTTTTTGGGAGTTGAGTTATGGCCTGTTTCTGGGTTTCTGTAATATCAGGACCTACCTCAACCCACGAAAACCCAGGTTTCTTTTCTTCTTCAATTCCAACTTTTTCCGTCTTTTCCACATTCACAGCAACAAATACAGGTGCAAAACGGAAATTTCGAAATCCGAAATTTGTGGGTTTTCGCAAGGGGTTTGGCTGTAAAGGGAAGTGATGGGTTCTTGTCATTTCATAGGTATATGGTGAAATTGAGATCATATTGGAACCAAAGAAACCAATTACCAGAGCTAACTTCTATGAATGCATTTGACAAGTTTAGGTGAAAACAGGAAATGGTTACCAAGAGTGACGAATTGCGGTTATAGAAGTCAACGTGGTGATTCTCTTGGAGCTGGGGTAGAAGCTTATGGGAATAGCACGGCTAGAACCCCGTAGGAGGAATCGACCAGACCTGGATGATGAAGGGATTAAACAAGACTCTCATAGTTGCACATTGCTATTTAGTCCTCAAACTTTGCATTAAGTTTCAACATTGTCCTCGAAATATTTGACAAGTTTCATTTAATCCTATTAAGGTCTTATTCGGCCTATTGAATTATTGAATTAAAAAGGTACGTACTGAAAAGATGATTCCCTCTTGATACGGAAAATATAATATGCTCATCTGATTTTAAAAATAAATATTTATTTTATTGTACAACTTGTCACAATCAAAACACATTCAAGCTTAGATCGGATTGAAGTTTTGTCAAACTAGTATTTCCTCACATTATTCTAGTCCAAACGTTGTAGATTACTGCATCTTCAACTATAACATAATCCTTTTCGTATTTAGTCAATTTATTCTAAATTTTCTATTGTTATTATTTTTTTGATACAACTAATTTAGATATATTTAAAAAGTTAAAAGAATAACAAAATTACACTAACTATTCACTACGAAAAAAATGTCTATTTGACTTTGCCTGATTGTTTTTTTTCTTTAATAATTTTTATATTATCTTTAAATTTAGCATTTAAATAGAACTGCATAGGTGTACTCGAAATTTTTTGGCAAAACTTTAAAAAAAACTAAAGTGAAAAATGTGATTTATAAAAATTGTTGATAAATATTAGGGTTAATTTAACCCTAGTATTTTCAAAAAAAATGTTTTCTCTTGGAGCTGGGCTATATTAAATGTTATTTGTTGTTAAATATTAGGGTTAATTATATTTAATTCTCTTCAACTATGCTGTTTATCACTTTACTACCTTGAATTGTAAATTATTAGAACTTACTCCCTTTGATCTAAGAATAATTGTAGATTCCTAAGGCTTATTACAAAAACATATAACAAACAATGAGTTATTACATTTTATCCTTGTTAATTATCAAAAAAATTCTTTAACCAATTTTAATATAAAACCTTACGCCTTCCCTTTTTTCTCCACTTCACACGTCCATATTTGGGACCTCAACCCTTAGATTTGTAGTTTTTTGTCTTTTGACTATTTTGTCAACTCTTCCAATTTCCTTTTCAAGTCATTCTTTCTTTGCATGCATGTCTGCGCAAGACTATTTTTTCCACATTAAAACGCTATCAACTCAGTGCTAAGATAATATATTCTATTACAATTTAAAAACCCTACTCAAAATATTTTTAATTAGTGATTACTCTAAAAAAGATTCTTTTAGGTGCTTAAATTATAAGGTGAGTTTATTTCAAATTTTTTAAGTATTTATATAATAGTGTCTATGACAAACAGAGAACGAATGTATTATTTTATTTGGATGAATTCCCCAACCTATAACCCGTAAATATATTTTGAAAAATAATTAACAAGAAATATAAGAAATTGAAAGCACTATGCATTGACTTGAGAAGCAACATTGGATAGTTGAAAAGAATTATTCAAAATCAAAAACTACAAATTCAAGGATTTAGGTCTATAGTGGAGACGCAAGAAGCCAGAGAAAGAAAACAAGTCATTGAATTTTTTAATTAGAGGTTGTTAGGTTATAAATTTTGATATTTTTAAAGGCAAAATGGAATTAGTCATTATTTAATACATATTTTAGTTAAAGGGTGTTTGTAATATTCGTAATTCTAGGATGTAAGTTATAAAGTTTATAATTTTAAGTGATTAAAGGATAAATAATGATAGTTAAAGGGATAAAATGTAAAAAGACCTAAATATTAGAATAAAGTACACCTTACATCCCTGTATCTTGTAGGTGATATCACATTGCACTCTTCGTTTTTAATGTGAACATTCTAAACGTTAATTTAAACAAGGTTTCAAAGATTGTCAACGAAACACTGGTCAATACGTTCCATACTCGCCTCGTAATAGTACCAGACCACCGACGTACTGTATTAACCACCATACTAACCTGAAACAACTCGGTTCAAAATGCGTTCATTAAAAACTACTGTGAAGCAATGTTAACCGGTACATTCCATACCGGCCACCACATTGGCCTGTTTTGACTGATACCGATTGATACCGTACTGATTCGTAATTTTTTTAATTAATATATTTTGGATAATTAGATATAAATTGAGATTAAAATCATTCCCTTTTTATGTTTAGTAATTTATTTTTAAGTTGTGAGAATTTATTTTATATGTCTAGTGTGATTTTTTTTGTTAAAAATATTATTTGAGAAATGTATATTAATTGTAACGATAAATCCGAAATGGTATACCGGTGCACACCGGTACCGATACGTATCGTACAAGTAACAAAATCGAAACGCTCGTCGATACGAGATTGATAACTTTGCTGTGAAGTTACAAACTACAAGAAAAAAATGCCATTTTAAAATTCTCTTATTTAGTAGTGAAATTTGTACAAATAAAAGGCAATAAGATAGGAATAGCATGAGAAGTTTTATAATTTTATCTCCTCCAAGTTGATAAAATAGTCATCCGAATATCATATCTGAAATGTAAAAAAATAAATAAACACTAAATATGACAAATCCGGACAATCATATTCCAAGGATGGCAGTAACTCTAACTCTTTCTATAACCCTAAGCTTACACTTTGACATGAGATTTTTCTATATTTTCATGTTTGTTTTATATTATGAGTTATCAATGCAGGAATTATGCCATTCCCACACCACTAAGGCTGTAAGAATGATGGTGGTGGATGATGACAATTGATGCATGCCCCAATCCCCATGGGCATGGCAAGTAAATTTATTCTAATTTAGAAAGTGATTACTCTATGTGTTATAAATAAAATTTTAAAATTTCGTCACAAAAAGAATTTTCAATGCTATTTTAATGAAATTATTTTTTTAACTTTATTATTATATCATAAATTAATTAAGACAAAGTAATAAAATCACTGGAACCAACTATCCCATTCAAACACCCTAAATATTAAACTGCGCCGCATGTACATTCTTGTAAAAAAAAAAAAAACGTATAAGTCCAACCTTTACTCTTCCGAAAAATAAATGAGTACAAGCATCGGTAAACATATGAAAGAGAAAGGGAGTGTCAACAATATTAAAATTTATATGTATACTTTTTGTGTGTATAAATGCAAACGTCGAAGCAATATATTAAGAAAAATTGTATTGACTATTGTTCTACTTAGCAGAAATTGAAGACGATGACGCATATTTATTTTAAAGATGCTCCATAAAAAAATATGAACAACATAATAGTTAATTCAAACTAGACAAAACCTTATGACTATAATTTTATAAGAATTGATTTTTTAAACAATGGTTTCAATAAAAATAAATAAAACATGGTTGGTTTGCGTTTGATTTTAGATTTATGCGTTTGATTTGTGCCGAAAAGAAATACGTAGGAATTAGAAGTTACTATGTATCATTTCAAAAAATTTATAGTTTTACGTATTTGAAATAACTTGGGACAAATTAAGAAATTCAAAATGAGTCCAAATAATAAATTTTGTGTATAAAATATAACTTGTACTCTTGAAAAAGAAGGGTGGGTGATTATTACCCATTATATCTTGAGCCTATACACAAATAACATATCTTGAATCCAGACAAAATTTTATTTGAATAATCGGAATTGTCCCTTTTTGTAGATAGTGTTCTCTTGTGCAAACTTGACATAAAATCAACTCAATTTAATGTGTGTAAGTGCTTGATTTGAGCATTCAATTATTGGTCTATGATTTTAAACTAAAAATATGACTGTAGAGTCTAAAATTCACTTTTGAACTTCTTGTTTGAATTTCAATTTTACTTCTTTGTGCTGCAAAACACTCAGAAGTTAAGTTAGTGTCGATCTGAATTGGGTCTCTGACGAGTACTCTGATGCTTAAGTTAGTTTTTGTAGAGAAAGAAAGCAACTTGAAAGCTTTTTAGAGAGTTATGTGTGCGTACATGAGGTTCAAGTGCCCTTAGAGTATTTATAGAGAGTCTATAACAGATTGCTTGGGACACCGCCCAAGAATGTGGTGTCATGGGCCGCAAATCGCGGTGACTCTGCCACGTGACGCACATCCATGTGGATCGGACACACATGTGTCGCATATCTTGCAAATCGTTTCTCCCCCACATTTTTCCAAGCAACTGTCTACAACGTGGGGAGTAGTACACCTCTACGTGGCTGCGCCTAACATAGAGCTCTCAGTGGCACGATCGGAAGTTACAACTTGAGAGATCTTGAATTTGGTGATCGATGCCAATCGAGTGGAGGCTCGACCGGACCTCGCATGTTGTGCGCTCGACACTGAATAAGACATGCCAGGTGGCCTTGTTAAACTTCTGGCTGATGATAACAGTTTCATCCTCGGCTTTGACTCAACTTAAGCCCAACACAAATGGGACAGAGCGTAATTATAAACTGAATGCCCACTGTATTGTGAATCCAGTCTGCCGCAGTGACAATAAGTAATTGTACTTTGATCAAATACTCTCGATCAATGAGATATTACAACACATTTTATAAGATATTAATTGTCCTGCAATAACACTTAACAAAAATATATGTTAATATCTAAGCTATAAAATTTATTAAAAATATAACGTAAAGGTTGAATGACTTTAAAAAATGTTGAATAGTCGAGTCCAAAATTGTTTCTTTCGGTGGGGTGCGCTAGTGTCTACAGGACGAAGGGCATTTCAGTCATTTCCAGTTCTCAAAATAGTAAACTACAGCAATCTCCCCTTATGTTTGTAAATAATGCAGATTCTATCCCAAACATTTAGAAATTAGACTGACACCTTTCATCCCTATTTGTCACTCCAAGTATTTATAATAGTAGTCACAATAAAAATAAATAAATTGGAATGAGTAGATACCATATCTCACCTTCTTTATCCTCTTCACCATTTTTTATAGATATTTTTTCCTCCACTATTTATTCATCCTCTACCACACTTTAATCCCTTTCCAACGTCATTACATTCGAATTTCTCCTCGGTTGCTACCCCTTTTTATTGATCCACCGCAATCATCAAATATAGGTTAAAATCATTCACAGTTAAAGTTGCTAGCTGCTAGTCAAAAATCACACTTTTTGCAAAAATCAATTATTTTTACATAAGAAGAACTGAATACTAAACACATCACATTCTTGATGGCAATATAACCGTAACTCTTTTCCATTACCATTGAGAATCATATATCAAAATACATCATACATGATGTTTCATCCTTATTGAAAAGTACTCATTTTGCATACCATGGCTTAATCACAAGCAATGGTCTCATCCTTGCGGTGAGTTTTCCATTTTGTGAAAACTCCAACTTTGTATTGATGTGTCTTTATTTTTCTTTTCAAATATACTACCTATTTTTATAATAATGTGTAAGTTCATCATTGCACATGCAAATAAGTATATATATAACTTACGAGCAACATAATATGTAGTGATAGTGTGGTAACAATAGATGGTTAAGAAGTATGAAAGTAACAAAAAAAGATCGTAGTACTTACTATTTTTTAATTTATTTAATCCAATGAAGAAAAAAGTTCGTACAGTTTTCTACAAAGACAAATGATTTTTTTGTGCACTGACGTACCTCTTTCGTGCGTCTTTTTCACAATAGGAACAGAACAACAAGGAAATATCCAGCTGACCCAAATCTATAATATAAAGTTTACCTTTTTTATTTTATAACGGCTTCAATTGATGCCTAAAAAAAAAATAACTTGTAAAACAGCCAATAAATTTGATAACAGTGTTAGTTTCCAAGGCTTACAAAGCCTTCTTCTCTCATATGAGAAACAAAGGAGAAGGTCATGTAAGGTAAAAATGGGTAACACCCAGCATGGTTCTTAAGGTCAACCAAAGTTTGGACTAACAGAGGGACTATTTCTAATTATCACATATCAACGGACTTTGATGTATTATTTACAATCATTGGTAAGTTAGTGCAATTTACCCATTAAAGAGTCAAAATAGGAGAAGAGTCAAAAGGTTCCTCAAACCCCAAACCCGATCTTGAGCTTCAATTTCTCTCCCTCCCCTCCTTTCTCTCTATCTCCACTCTCACTCTTTCTCCCCTTCCTCTATTCTCAACGACCTTCAGTCTACGGCGGGATCAGAAACGACCTTCAACCGCCACCGATTCGTCCACCACCACCGTTGCCGTCGTCTGGCCACCTGGCTAAGACCATAATATCCCTCCACAGCCCATAATTGAGGCTCCAGATCCGAACCCCGCCACCCTACACTCCTGCCGGGAATGGCTTCTTCGGAAGCCGATTCCCGCCTGAACCAAGTCCTCATCCCAGCCCTAGAGAAAATCATCAAGAATGGCTCCTGGCGCAAACACTCCAAGCTCGTCCACGAGTGCAAATCCGTCCTCGAACGCCTCACCTCGCCAGAAAAACCCTCCCCCTTGACTCCCACCTCTCCTCAATCCGATCCCGACACCTCATCCTCCCTTCCCGCTGTCCTCCACGACGGAGGCCCCACCGAGCATTCCCTCGCCGAATCCGAGCTCATTCTCTCCCCAATCATCAACGCCTGCGCATCAGGTAATCTAAAGATCGCCGATCCCGCCCTCGACTGCATCCAGAAACTCATATCCCACGGTTATCTCCGCGGCGCCTCCGATGAGGCTGAAATCCTCTTCAAACTCATTGAATCGGTTTGTAAATGCAGCGATTTCGGCGACGAGGCCGTCGAATTGTTAGTCCTCAAGACTTTGTTGTCGGCGGTGACCTCGGTTTCGCTCCGAATTCACGGTGATTGTTTGCTTCAGATCGTCAGGACTTGTTACGACGTGTATCTGGGGAGTAAGAATGTAGTGAATCAGACGACTGCGAAGGCGTCTTTGATTCAGATGTTGGTGATTGTTTTCAGACGAATGGAGGCGGATTCGTCTACGGTGCCGGTGCATCCTATTGTGGTGGCGGAGTTAATGGAACCAATGGAGAAGGGGGACGACAACGGGAACATGACGATATTTGTTCAAGGGTTTATAACTAGGATTATGCAAGACATTGACGGCGTTTTGAATCCGGCAACACCACGGGGGACGGGGGCACACGTACATGATGGGGCATTTGAGACTACGCCTACGGTGGAGTCGACGAATCCAGCAGATTTGCTGGATTCGACGGATAAGGACATGTTGGATGCCAAGTATTGGGAGATAAGTATGTATAAGACGGCGTTGGAGGGGAGGAAAGGTGAATTGGCGGATGGGGAGATGGAGAGAGATGATGATTTGGATGTTCAGATAGGGAATAAGCTGCGGAGGGATGCGTTTTTGGTGTTTCGGGCACTGTGCAAGCTCTCGATGAAGACACCACCGAAGGAGGCGCTGGCGGATCCGCAGTTGATGAGAGGGAAGATAGTGGCATTGGAATTGCTCAAGATCTTGTTGGAAAATGCTGGTGCTGTTTTCAGGACTAGTGAAAGGTACTGCTCTTATGGTTTTGTATAGTGGACTGTTTAAGGTTTCAAACTTCAGTTTATGCACCTCTCCCCACATTGTTCTGAATATGGAAGTGGAATGTGGAAATCTATGCTTTTAAGTGAAACTTGTTATGATATCATTGTTAGGGTTCTCAGCGGTTCTGTGAGTTTATATTGGTATGGCTTTTGGACTTGAAATCAGAATGGCGAAATATTATTGGAAAGAATTGGGGTTTGAGATTTGATTTTCTCAACAGCGGTTGATTGGTTGTGGAAGGCAGATGCCAGACAGAATTCGATACGTTACAATTAACATATTGGTGGTAAAAACACATTCTGGAGTAGTATAGAGAATTTTGTTGAAATCTAGTTTGGAAGTGGTGAAGCAAGTTGCATTATGCTATGCGAGGGTGGAAGAATACAGTGGCTGGGTGAACTGGAAGGGAAAGGAAATGGAAAACTGAAACATGTTTTTACAAGTATAATGAGACTCGAGAAATGCAAACTGATGTGGAATGAAATAATCACTTCCATGAAGTTTGGAGCAACCATTATATTTAACTTGTTGAATTGTATTTCTAGACATAAATTTTATTCTTCGCTAGGTCTTTCTACCGTAGTAACTAATATTTTCCGATTTTAATGTTTTGTAACTAATTTTCGTACCGGGACAGCAAGGCAACTATTCACTCCCGGTTCATTGCTTTAATGGACAATAGTGAAGTTGCATAATAACTATTTTTAGAGTTTGTACCACATTGATTAATTACTTATAATCTAAAAAATTAGTATTTGAGCCTAGGCGGCCCTCCACTCATTGCCAATTGGTTTTGAGTTGGATGCTCTTGCCAGATCTAGGGTTACGGAGTCTTTTGGAAAAAGTTCTCTTGGTTGTTTGTTCTATTGTTTGTCTCTCAAATACACCTTATCTTGTTATGATCCATGTGTTATGAATCCATTGTTTACCTCTCCACCAGTAAGTCAGAGGTCGCATGTACAGTGGAGATTATATTTTGTAGGATTTGGTGCCGTTGGTCATTTAATTCTCCTTTTATCATAATCTTCAGTGGTTTCCATCTGTCCCCTTTCTTTTAAGCTTACTGCTTTGCGACGATTTGGCATTGTTCTGATGTTAGATCTCTCTCTCTCTCTCTCTTTCTCTCTAAGCTAGGATTTATGGTTAAGGCGTAAGCAGGTTTCATAATTTCAGGTTTGTTCATTAACTAATGGCGTTAATCTTTTATTGGGTTTCTGTGTCTCCCTCTTTCATCTGGATACTGTTGCTTTTTATTACTAGAGATTGGAAAGCTATTTGTGGAGAGTGGAAAGTATTGTCCTTTTTCTTTCTTTTCTGTCGGCAGATTCTTGTTCTCTTCCCTTATTATCTATTATCTTCTTCTAAATATATTTTTGTTGTGGGTCAAGGAGATAAGCGTAATGACATTCTCTTGTTTATATATGTAACAATTGTTAATTATACTTGTTTATATACATAATAACATGCTTAGCTCTTGCTTTATACATTAGATGTTTTTTTTTTGTACTAACAAATCCTCTCCACTGAATTACCAGTCTTCTGAACTTTCTTCGGGTGTGGCAGATTCCTAGGTGCCATTAAGCAATACTTGTGTCTGTCGCTGCTGAAGAACAGTGCTTCAACTCTTATGATTGTTTTCCAGCTTTCTTGCTCAATTTTCATCAGTCTGGTATCAAGATTTAGAGCTGGATTGAAGGCAGAGATTGGAGTATTTTTCCCCATGATTGTTCTCAGAGTTTTAGAAAATGTTGCTCAACCTAATTTCCAGCAAAAGATGATAGTGCTTCGGTTTCTTGAGAAGCTTTGTTTTGACTCTCAGATTTTGGTTGACATATTCCTTAACTACGATTGTGATGTCAATTCGTCAAATATATTTGAGAGGTATGTTTCATGCTGCCTTAATGGTCCTTTTTTTTTTGGAACGGTGCAAAAGCCATTGAGAGCATTAAGCATTTCTAGTTTGCTTGCTTTATTGCCTGTATTCTGTAAATAGTCATCATAGCTTCACTTTTTATGCCTCCCTACTTTCTGAATGTGTAGTATGCATTCTTTTTTATCGTATCTTATTCCTTACAGAATGGTCAATGGACTTCTTAAAACTGCTCAAGGGGTTCCACCTGGCACTGCCACTACACTGTTGCCTCCTCAAGAAGCAACCATGAAACTTGAAGCGATGAAGTGTTTAGGGGCTGTTTTGAAATGTATGGGAGACTGGATGAACAAACAATTACGCATTCCGGATCCTCATTCTCTAAAGAAAATTGAAGGATCTGAGAACAGCTTCGAGCTTGGGAGTCTTCCCAATGGGAGTGTAGATGAGCCTGTTGAAACGTCAGATTCTCAGTCTGAAGCCTCCACTGAAGTTTCTGATGTTTCAACAATTGAGCAGCGCCGAGCGTACAAGCTTGAACTTCAGGTAAGTAATGTATTAGTGTACAAACAGTTTCATCTTCTTACAATATTCACTCGCTGTGCCTATGGAATCTAATGCAAAATTTATGGCAGGAAGGTATATCTCTCTTTAATCGAAAACCTAAAAAAGGTATTGATTTTCTGATAAATGCAAATAAAGTGGGTAACTCACCAGAGGAGATAGCAGCTTTTCTCAAAAATGCATCTGGGCTGAGCAAGACTTTGATCGGTGATTATTTGGGGGAAAGGGAGGAGCTATCTCTGAAAGTGATGCATGCATACGTGGATTCCTTTGATTTTCAAGATATGGAGTTTGACGAGGCAATTAGAGCCTTTCTACTGGGTTTTAGATTACCGGGCGAGGCACAGAAGATTGACCGTATCATGGAAAAGTTTGCTGAGCGGTATTGCAAATGTAATCCGAAGGCATTCACCAGTGCAGACACAGCATATGTCCTTGCTTATTCAGTCATATTGCTCAATACCGATGCTCATAATCCTATGGTTAAGAACAAGGTAATGTTACGAAGTTCATTTGGAGTAATTGGATGTCTTAAAATCTTGAAGAACTTCTACTTATTGGCAATTTGTTATGAAAATTGCAGATGTCAGCTGATGGTTTTATAAGAAACAATCGTGGAATAGACGATGGTAAAGATTTACCTGAGGAGTACTTGAGATCATTGTTTGAGCGAATATCAAGAAATGAGATTAAAATGAAAGATGACAGTTTTGCTCCTCAACAAAAGCAGTCTACAAATTCAAACAGAATTTTGGGATTAGATAATATATTGAATATTGTGGTCCGTAAACGGTGGGAAGACAAGGATTTGGAAACCAGTGATGATCTCATGAGACACATGCAAGAACAATTTAAAGAAAAAGCTCGCAAATCTGAGTAAGATCATCTATTTCTACTCTCTAGGTGTGTGAGTGGTACTGTCGTAGACAGTTGTATCACCTGGCTTACAACGGAGCTCAACTTATAGTAAATACTGTAGGCTGGCTATATAAGTGCAATTTTCCATGCTTCTTGCAGGTCCATGTCTACTGTTACACCATAAACATTCTTATCGCTTGAGTCTGTATTTTTTTGTTTTTGACTGTTTTCTCTTTGCGAAGTGAACAATTTGAAATTTTTTACCTTGTCATTCTCGCTGCTTGGTTTTTTCGGAACAATTTTGGGTATAGAAGTTGAAGGAATTTGAAGGGCAAAAGGAGTAAAGCTGTAAAAGATGATAACTACTGAGAATTTAATGTAGGACACCAGTATAGAAAAATGAGTTGAACTTATTGAAAGAGGAAAAGCAGAAAGGAAGAGAACATGAGAGAATTTTTTTTTGTTCTAGTCTGGCAATTGGTATTCTGAAGTAAATGAGTAGTGATAGTTTTTCTTGATGTTGAATTGTGTTGCTCAATTATAGGTCAGTATATTATGCTGCGACAGATGTGGTCATCCTTAGATTCATGATTGAGGTGTGTTGGGCTCCTATGTTGGCTGCTTTCAGTGTTCCTCTTGACCAAAGTGACGATGAAGTAATAATATCGCAATGTTTGGAAGGCTTCCGATATGCAATTCATGTTACTGCAGTGATGTCCATGAAGACTCAGAGAGATGCTTTTGTAACTTCCCTTGCCAAGTTTACTTGTCTCCACTCGCCTGCAGACATCAAACAGAAAAATATAGATGCCATCAAGGTTGGTATTTCCTCTGATGTACATATAATGGAAGCAATGATCAAAATTTCGTTTCCCTATGTTGTTTCAATAAGTAGGAAACAGAAATGTGTCAAAAACACAAGGGAAATGGCGAAATAATTTGGAAGGCCATGAAATTTCATTGTTGGCCTGTTGGGTATTTCGATTGGGGTAGAAATAACTCAATGTTATGGTATGTTTCAGTGTAGCTCAGTTATGTTTCGTGGTGACATTGGAATTTTGGAATTCCATTGGCATATGGAATTTGTGTGCTTGTTTTTATGGAAATGATATGGAATTTGTTCCTTGAGTTGAAAGATAAGTTATAGTGGTTCTATAGTTTAGTTGGTGTGCTTTTGATATTGAAATGAAGCTTTCTGCTTTTTGATTGACTACCTTTTGAAGACGAAGTCACTTGGGTTCTGGTGGTTTTTAAGTTTCCATTTTGAGTAATGTTCTGATGTCTAAAACCACACACCAAATATAATGCATTGCAGAATGAAATTTTTATTCTTCTGTGTTGCTCTGGTTTTGACTTTGTTACTTCCCTAATTTTGTAACTAATGGATTAATATAGGAGTAAAGGAATGCAGAAGACGAGTTAGACTTGAACAAAATTAGTGAGGACGAGAGTAAGAAAAAGAAAAGGAAGGAATCATAACGTGCAATGAAACCCTCAACTAGACTTAAAAGGGGCTTGTTCCTTGTTTTCCACCACCTCTCTAAAGTTGTTACAATTGCATTTCATGATTATCTATTGAACTGGCACATGATTTGGCATTTTTATTTGTGAAACAGGCACTAGTTGCAATTGCAGATGAAGATGGGAACTACTTACAGGAAGCTTGGGAACACATTTTGACGTGTGTTTCACGTTTTGAGCACTTGCATCTCTTGGGAGAGGGTGCTCCTCCAGATGCAACTTTCTTTGCTGTTCCTCAGAATGATTTGGAAAAATCAAAACAAGCGAAGTCAAATATCCTTCCTGTTCTAAAGAAGAAGGGACCTGGGAGGATTCAGCATGCAGCTGGATCTGGGAAAAGGGGTTCGTATGACAGTGCTGGCATTGGCGGCAATGCCTCTGGAGGAATTACAACTGATCAGATGAACAATCTAGTGTCAAACTTAAATATGCTGGAACAAGTTGGTGAAATGAATCGCATATTTGCACGAAGTCAAAAGTTAAATAGTGAGGCAATTGTTGACTTTGTCAAGGCTCTTTGCAAGGTCTCTATGGAAGAATTGCGATCGACATCCGATCCACGTGTTTTCAGCATTACAAAGATAGTTGAGATTGCGTACGAATCATCTTCACTCTCTGTTGACCTTCTCTCATTATTAGAATTGATAATCTAAGTGCTTTCAAATGATTGTGACAAATATAGTTGATTTCTTTCCTATGATCAGGCACTACAATATGAACCGTATCCGACTTGTGTGGTCAAGCATCTGGCATGTACTCTCTGACTTCTTTGTAACCATTGGCTGTTCTGAAAACCTTTCGATTGCAATTTTCGCCATGGATTCTTTACGGCAGTTATCAATGAAATTTTTGGAGCGGGAAGAGTTGGCAAATTACAATTTTCAGAATGAGTTTATGAAGCCTTTCGTAGTTGTTATGCGGAAAAGTAGCGCTGTGGAAATTAGAGAATTAATCATCAGATGCGTCTCTCAGATGGTCTTATCTCGTGTAAATAATGTCAAATCAGGATGGAAGAGCATGTTTATGGTATTGAGTTCATCTTCTTCTTCTCTCTCCCTCTCTTTACAGTTGGAGTATCTGTTGTCGATTTAATGTATTGGAACCATTTTGCTAAATACATCGTCATTGATTCGTTATGATGTGAACCTTTTACAGGTCTTCACAACAGCAGCTTATGATGACCACAAAAACATTGTACTCTTGGCCTTTGAAATAATTGAGAAGATTTTGCGAGACTACTTTCCATATATTACGGAGACTGAAACCACCACATTTACAGATTGTGTGAATTGCTTGATTGCATTCACAAATAGTAGGTTCAACAAAGATATTAGTCTCAATGCTATTGCTTTCCTTAGATTCTGTGCGGCAAAACTTGCCGAAGGAGATCTAGGGTCCTCCTCAAGGAATAAGGAGCAGGAAGGTTCTGGAAAGATTTCTCCCTCTTCACCTCAAAATGGAAAAGATCGAAAACACGACAACGGAGACTTGTCGCCAGATAAGGAAGATCATCTGTATTTTTGGTTCCCTTTATTGGCTGGTAAGAAAAATGTTTGATGTGTGTTTATTTCCCTACAAAGAGATCAAGGTTTCTGAACTTTTATATTTTCTGTATAATTAATCTGTAAATTCCATTATGCTCACTTGTTAAATTGTTGAAAGTTTGAAACTTTTTTCTTATTCTTTGCACAGGATTGTCAGAACTTAGCTTTGACCCAAGGCCTGAAATCAGAAAGAGTGCCCTACAAGTACTCTTTGATACTTTGCGCAACCATGGTCATCATTTCTCTTTACCACTGTGGGAAAGAGTGTTTGACTCAGTCCTATTTCCTATCTTCGACTATGTACGGCATACAATTGATCCATCTGGTGGAGACTCAATTAGTCAGGGGATGGATAGTAACATGGGTGAACTTGACCAAGATGCGTGGCTCTATGAGACGTGCACGTTAGCCCTCCAACTAGTTGTAGACCTTTTTGTTAAGTTCTATGACACTGTCAGTCCTCTTTTGAGGAAAGTGTTGATGCTATTGGTAAGTTTTATCAAACGTCCTCACCAAAGCCTTGCTGGTATCGGGATTGCAGCATTTCATCGTTTGATGAGCAATGCTGGGGATTTTTTTTCTGATGACAAGTGGTTTGAAGTGGTTTCGTCTCTGAAAGATGCAGTCAATGCTACACTTCCTGATTTCTCCTTCATTGTTAATGGAGAAGTTAAGGTTTGGAGCAATGAAGAAGCTTTTTCTCGACAGACTAATGAAGAAACTGATGGGTCTGGTACTCCTGATGATAATTCAGAGAACTCTCAGAGACACCTTCTTTATGCTGCTATTTCTGATGCGAAGTGCCGAGCTGCTGTCCAACTTTTACTGATTCAGGTAGAAAATGCTTCCCTTCAGTTCTGATTGTTGCGAAATATTCTGCTAAGTTGTGTATTCTTGCCATGCGTGTGAGGTAAGCTCAGTTTGCTGGTAAAGTAGGCTTGTTGTTGACCTGGAAATAATCTGGCATACTCACACCATATATTGATATATGTCTGTACATGTACAGCACACATCACGGATCGAACAGGAGTTCCTGATAAACTCATTTGGTTGGTCTTTTATCACTTGCTTTTCTGGATTGCTCGTATTGCAGCATTATTAGTTGATCTATCAACGTTTAGGAGCATATATTATCTGCTAGTTCTACCATGAGTTAGTTACATAATTGGTTGCCCATCCATTTTCTTTTTGTTTTCTTCTAGAG
Organism: Arbutus unedo; assembly: GCA_014822125.1. Lineage (NCBI taxonomy): Eukaryota > Viridiplantae > Streptophyta > Magnoliopsida > Ericales > Ericaceae > Arbutus > Arbutus unedo. Next base: position 16,190 of record JABCMJ010007762.1, read on the forward strand.
GAAATACAATGGGCATAACTGCATGTTCCATTTGAAATGGGCCTTCATTTTCATCCTTCATACACTTGAGCATTGCAAAACTGTTATGAGATTTTTGTTTTCCTTGTTGCGTTAAATTTTGGCAGGCAGTGATGGAGATCTACAACATTTATAGATCTCAGCTTTCAGCAAAAAATACCATAGTTCTATTTGATGCTGTGCATGCTGCAGCGTTTCACGCTCACAAGATAAACGGCGACGTTACATTACGTTCAAAGCTACAGGAGCTGGGACCCATTACCCAAATGCAAGACCCACCACTGTTACGCCTTGAGAACGAGTCTTATCAAATTTGCCTCACATTTTTACAGAACCTTATTCTGGACAGGCCTGACAGTTACGATGAGGTAGAAGTGGAATCTCACCTAGTTGAACTTTGTCGAGAAGTCCTCCAATTCTATATAGAAATTGCGCGTTCCGGACAGGTGTCCCAGTCATCTGTCGGTGGGGGTACCCACTGGTTGATTCCTTTAGGTTCTGGTAAACGGAGAGAATTGGCTGCACGGGCCCCCCTTATTGTTACGACTCTCCAAGCTATTTGCAGTTTAGGAGATTCTTCCTTTGTGAAAAACTTAGCTCACTTCTTTCCCCTACTCTCAAGCTTGATTAGTTGTGAGCACGGGTCGAATGATGTTCAAATAGCTCTGAGTGAAATGCTGAGCTCGTCAGTCGGTCCCATTTTGCTACGATCATGTTGATCTCGTGCGGTTTGACCTCACGTTTTGACATGTATGATAGTTTATATTGAATTCTTGCAGTTTTCTTCTCCTGTAATGGTTTCTATCGGAAAAATAATAGTGTTTCGTAGCGTATGAAGAGTTAGCATTGGTTTTCGATTACCAAGTGCTTCTGTACCATCTAAGTTTATTCAGGGGGGGCTTAGTTTTCTTATTTAGAATGCACAGAGTTGGTATCAGGAATTCCAATGTTGTATGTTGTTTTACATTTTTGCCCCTCCGGCTGCTTTAACAACATTAGTTTGTGTAAAAAAAATTCTTATTCAGCATAATAGGAGTATGAGGTTTTCTATGGATGAAGGAATGATGGATACTTATTTTTTCCCAATTAGTCTTCAACTTTTCTGTAAACTATAAATTGCAGGTCTTTGGTTTGTGCCTGCATAGATCATGGATGTACCTACTTTTTTGGGTGGATTACAGTTGGTTTATAATTGTCGGGTTTCGGAATGCAGTAGTACAACAATAATTTTTTTAGTTAGGGTTGTAGTCTGGATCACAAGATTATCTTGTCGGTTAACCCATATACTAGAAGAACATCAGTGACTTTGTTTCCTTCACGCACAACGTACGTCCTGTGACATCTATAAGGGCCTTGCATTCTTTCCCCAGGCCGCATTAGTGGATCCCTCATTGATCATTAGATAGCCACTGCTGAATCAGATGCTACGTGAACTTCCTGCATCTCTTGATCTCTAATCAATTCAAAACTTCTTAGTAGATACCATAGCTCAGTCTCAAGACTGGTACAATCTTTTAAATGACCATAGAATTTCATAATTCAGTATCCTCTTTCCTCCCTGAAAACATCTCCAAACCCCTTGCC
>JABCMJ010007768.1:0-31861 GCA_014822125.1 Arbutus unedo
TTGGTTAAATGCTATCTCAAAAGAGTACATGTTGCTGCTGTAACTTCTAAAACTTGAAGAAGATTCCAACTCTCCTCAGCCTCTATGATGCCCTGATGCTATCATCTGATATGAGGATTGTGTTTGTGCAAGCGTTGTTCGATTCTAACAAATATCAAAGTCACGTACTTTGCACTATTGATATCAGAACAAATGGTTATTTTGATTCATTAAAAAATTTATACGTAATTAATTTCTTAATAAATTATGGGATTCTTGAAAAAGTAAAAAATCTCACTTCTAAAAAATCATATCTTCTACCAAAATATTCATCGAGGAAGAAGAAGTCCTTCTGAAAGAAGCTTGGCCAAAATGCCAAACTTATCAATTTATTTGGTATGTCGAAAAGAATTTTTATCCAAATATTAATCAATCGTTCATTATCGAATGATGTATATATGGGGGTCTATGAAGTCTGGAATCTCACTCTATGACTTTTCCTAAAATCCTTTATGCACCCTTCAACTCAATCTATGTTAGTGTCGATCGGGATTGGGTCTCTGACGGGCATTCCAATACTTAAGTTGGATTCCGTATGAAGCAAAATCAACTAAAAACTTCAGAGTGAGAGTTACGCGTACCTAAGAGTGAAGTGTCCTGGACAATTTGTAGAGAGAACTCCCAACGGACTATTGGGAGCATCAGTAAAAAATGTTGCGCCGTGGATCGCAAATCACGGTGCTTCTGCCACGTACCTTATGTTCGTGCGAATCGAACGAACATGCCCGCATGTCTTGTAACTGTTTCGTCCACACGTCTTCCCAAGCAGCTGCCCACAATGTGGGGGACACATCACTACCTAACCATTCTGAGCATAGTCTACCAAACACTGTGAGCTGCGTGATCCATGGCCCATCCCGAATGCCGATTGTAGAAGAGGTTCAACTCGCACTGAAGTCGTGTGCTCGGTAGGGCTCAAGGCACGCCAAATGGCCTTGTCAAACTTGACGGCCTAGTACGAGTAGATGAGCCTCTAGGCTTGACCCAACTCGAACCTAACACAGATGGGCCAAACATCTACTTGGGGCGAAGGCCGTTTGCCTTGCATATCCGGCCTACCACAATAGCCTCTCAATTCCTCTACTCAGCACCTAAATGATTAAAGGAATTGATCGAAACACTGGTCGAAGCCACATGTCGTGTGCTAACATTCGCGAACCGCATGGTGTTGTTTGATTGATTGTACTAGCCCATATTTCAAGGGAGCAATTGGAGGCGAACGTGATTGTTCACACGAACCATCGCTCCTTAGATCGTGCCACGTGTCGTTCATCAACAGTGGGAGCCAAACTATCTCGTCTTCTCGCTCGACTTTTTTGAAATCACACCAGAATATAAAAAGAAAAATCTTAGAGAGAAAGCCACATGCACTTTCTTTCTCTAAGCCAAGGCTTCCTCTCTCGCACATGTGTTCTCCTCAACTTGAACTCATCACGATCCATTCTTTGTTTCAATTTGCCCACTCATTTCAGGTATTGAATTCATCTCTCTATCCATTACAACTTGTAAATCTTGTTCTTTCCCAATCACTTGCATGCATTTTATGCGACTTTTCCGGATTTTTTTGAACAAAGTCCTCGACTGTTGAACTTGGGGACGTCACATCAATCTCAATGACTGACTGAGGGTCACACTTTATGATCGAGCCTTGATTAGCTTACCACCATTCGACCCTTGATTAGTTTTCTTGTTTTCTTAGGACACCCGTGCACTACTTGCTAGGATGTCCGAGTCAGAAGTTGACTCCACGCTTGTAATATCGTTCAACAGTCGATCTGGTGCCGAACCATTCAAGGCTAGCTTGGAATCCGAGGGGTTCGGTGTCAAAAGAAATCCGGTACACAAATTCTTCGCAGATGCCGAGCATGTGGCCGAATTCTACGAGGCCTACAGCATACTGAGCAACATCTATATTAACTTATCAAGCCAGGCGAAGAGCCGTAGACTATCGAGTGGCAAATTATCATGCCACTAATGTCCATAATAGAAAGGGGATTTAGTTCCCCCTTCACCGTTTCTTTAGCCAGGTATTATCAACCCTAAATTTTACCATCTCCCACGTCTCCATAAACTTCTATTGAATAGTAATGGGGATTATCAAACTTAAGGAAAAGTTCGACATCGAGTTTGAGCTCGATGACCTATTCAGGATCTGCTACGTCAGTACAAACCAAATCTCACAAAGAAAATACCTCTCTTGCCGAATCGACAAGAGGAAGCTGATTAGGAAATTCCCTGACTCCAACAAGTTCGTCATTTTGAGAGGAGAATTTGAATTCGCCATCGGGCAAAGATAAGATATACCAAGTACCGAGAGTCATAGGGCAGCCAAGTAAGTCCGATGGTTATGTTTTCAATTTTTGTTAAGCTATGATGTTCAGTTTTTTACCATCCTTATCCATTACAGGAGCGCAGGTAGTTGACCATCTGAAGAAGACGACCACTTAGGCACAAATAGACACAACCTTGTGAATACCTAGGAGAAAGAAGGTGTCCTTGATTGTTAAATACATTCAAACTTACCAATCCACATTGAAAGGCCGAGCCAAGTCTAAAAGCAGTGTCAGCATGAGTGGCAGACAGAATGACTCAAACAACCCCAAACAGCCCATTAAATACTGAGCCAAATCCCACTTCAGCCCTTCGCTCGATGTCATTCGAGAATTGAGGGACCAACCAACACCCAATACCATTATCAATTGCCAAGTCATCAGGATACAATCGTTCTCCACTCTTAAGCTTTAGTGACCCTCATCCAAGATAACTATTTAAGGAGGTGACAATAATGCCAAGGAAAGCAAAGAACGTCAACGTGCCAAGGCTAACTGCTAGATCCTCCGCCCCTGTATCGATGACCAACCCAATTGAGTCCCATTAACGATGCCAAGAGAAACAACTCAAGGACGTTGCCTAAACCAAGGCAAGGGTTGAGAAGGAATCCCTCTACCGAATAGAGGGGGGGGGGACAATAATGATTTCCCCTGCACCCAAAAAATCTCTACCGACGGTTGGGCGAGGGATGTTGAGCCTCTCCATGTCGCAGTCGAAGAAATTTGTGCCCTCTCTAATACTCAGCAACTGCGGATGATTAATGATTTAGTGGACGTAACCAAACACGCTGCCCTATGATTGCCGAAGGGATGTTACTACGGAAGGATTCAGAGAACTTGCCGATGGATTTGGAGAATGCCTTCACTGAAATGGTGAAGCGTGGAGTGATGACATGCCCGATTATACTTCCTTGTGAACACTCAATCTATGTTATTGCTTACCATACGAATTCATTCTTGATTACTAGAATTATAGTTAATGAACCAAAAAAATTCATAACTGATTCTAGATATGCACTATTTACCTTTTGAAACATTTAGTATGTTTGATATTTTATCACGAATAAATAGTTTTTTATTAAGTTGATGGACAAAACACTCCAAGTGGTTATTAAAGGACTTGATTGGTTGTTGAGAAAATAGTCCAATGGGCTGTTTAAAAGGGATTCAGAGATGCTATGGTTTCTTGTAATGTACGTGTAGTGCGAACAAAATAATATAATTTTATTTATTTTGTCCTCGAAATTACATCATTTTAACTTATGACGCAAATTGTTATGAAAATATATGGGACTAAAACCATGTAGTTTTGAAAACAAAACAAACAAAACAATATTACTTTGCCTACATGACACATATAATACAGAAAACTGCATTATTGCTCTCTCAAATCCGTTTAAAAGAAGCACATCTTTCCCCTCGCTGCACCCCAATAGCGCATTTGCACCATGTCATCCCCAATTTCGTCTGTATGGGCATTTACATACAAGGATTATAATTAATAAAGGCAGTATAAAATTCCTTATGAATTGATTCAAAAAAAATTAATAGCACATGAAAACCTTAAACTTGAAGTCTCAAGAGGAAGCAAAGACAAAATTTCAGACCATTAATACCAAGCAAAACCCCTTTTTGGTGTTACCAGATGCACCAATTCTACTCAAAAGGATTACAATCGAATGGATTGTACTAAAAAGATTACAATTCCAAACCCAATTTGAACTCCTCAACTGATTTCAACTTGTAACTCCTACTTTCAGAACTTCACCCCGAATTCATGTCAACGTCTCACTTTCCTTCTTGGAGACCTAACTGACCAAATATCTAATGATTTGATCATTTTCAAATTCTAGGCGACCCTTTTAGCTGTACATGGGTACAAACTTTCGTGTCAAATTAATACACAGATGTATTCGGAACAATTCAAAACAAGTGCAATTTACAGAATAATGAGAGCCCCACATGGAACAATGGTTCCAAAAACACGTGCCCAGATCAGTGCATCAAAATTTACGCACGGAGGATTCCTCATTTGCAGTGCCAAGGTAATTACACACATGCCGATCAGAACTTTGCTGGGTTTGTGGGGTTTGGTGGATTGAGGCAAACCTCCCATTTGTTATCACACCAGCACAGATACTAGGGAGAATTTGGTGGAAAACAGAAAATTCCACCAAAATTTCTTTTTCCACAGACTAGCTGAGTAAAGGTTACTTTTTAAACACCAAGGCTGAATGTCTACATTAGAATCTATAAAAAAAACTTCATACTACTAAACCTCCTTTGTTAACACTTAAACCATATACCACATTCTAAATTCTAATCTTCCCTTCCATAGATTCACAAGTATACGAGCCATAACTCAAATGCAAAGCAATATAAAAACAGATGGACCGGGAAAAATCCATAGATTAATGCCTTCAAAATTAACATTTTTCTTTGTCACATTTCGTTTACAAACACCCCACAATAGTTCTAATTGAGTCCACCAAAACATTCAAGGTAAAAAGGGAGAAAAATCTCACACGCAATGAAGTTAAGCTTCTCGGTCATTGATCAGACATCCATTACCTATGGTACTAGAAAGGTACTGGAAAGAACATTCACCAAACGCTCGAGTATGAAGAGCAATAGAATCTTTCCCCTGACTCAGTTTCAAAGAAGTATAAACACAGTTTTTTTTTTTCAGAGCGCATTGATGCTTGTCAACCTTGATAAAAGGCACCTGCATAGACCACAATCCCGATTGAAAAAATGTACGCATAGAAATAAAGAGTGAAACAATTATTGAATGTAAAACATTTTGGGGGGAAGGGTTTGCATGTTCCCAGAGTCCTGGTTCTACAATAATTTAGATGGCACTTAGAAGTATACCCAAAGAGGACTGAGAATAGTTATTGTTGAATGCATGGATGATTCAGCTTCACTTCAAGTGGATGGCAGGCAAAAGAAATAGGACACAAGCCTATCAATTTTAGCAAGAAAAAAGATTCTAACGCCGCATAAAGCAATTGTCCTGATGTACCATCCAACATTGACAAGTACAACAAGAGGGGCACTTATCTAGATTCCGCGATAACTAAAACATGCACTGCCGTAATCGCCGTAATCTTCAGGGATATACATTGCCTCCATGATAATCTAAACACATTTTTTGCTAAAAACGACAGATATCAATGACAGGGAAATGGCGCTTGCTTAAAACAATAAACCTACATCGCAAATAGAAAAATACATCAGTCTTATTTCATTAACTACCAAATTCAAAAGGGGAAAGTGAATCTAATTTTTATCTAAGCTAAAGAATGGAGAGTTGAAAATGCTTCACATCCCCTTTCTTCAATTATGTCCAGGGAGAACAGCAGCTTTATAGGAACTCCAAACACACTAGAAAGAATACGAAAGCTAACAAGACTACAACAATTTTGATACAAGACTACATGTACCTATAACGAAATTCCAGGCTAAACCTAAGTAGGTACCAGATCTGATTTCTACTTACAATTGTATTTTCCAATCATTGACACTCTAGTATGAATTATACATACAAAGAGACGAACTAATGATAACGTGGATAGAGTACAAGGGGCCACTGGGGGTTATGCCCAAGGGATTGTCCGAGTGGTAGAGCGGATGAACTATAAACCCATACATCATGCAGTCGAAACTTCGTAACTTAATACTTGAGGCCACTGAGGGTTATGCCCGATCGTTATCATTAGGGCCCCGAAGACTAGTCAGTAATTTAGGTGGAGATTCCCCCAAGCTTTACCCCAGCTTGGTCCTAAACCGACCGGATACCTCAGTTATAAAAAAAAAGCTCAAAATTCAAAATTTGTCAATCTGAGCAGTCAACTGAATTTGACGTCATAGTCAAATTTAAGTCTTTTGATCAGTTGTTTGTGTTTTCTGGTCTCATAAACATGTTTTCAACCATGTCAGATTGTTTCAGTTTCGAATAAACCTATTTTTCAACCGAAAATGCCCCAAAGGTAAAAAAAAGTATAAGTCCACAAAGCCTAACAGACTATGGAGTCGTATATAACCGGACCAGCCCTATGGGTGGTGCTAGTCCAGCTCATCTTGAAGCGGTGATTTTCTAGTGTTCTCTCATGTTTCCATTGACCCCATATTGTTCAGTGTGCAGTAAATATGACCTGTTTAGCACAGTCATGCGACGGGAAAAGAAAATCTTAAAACAAGCTTCTTTAGCCATGCAGTTCTTGCTCCACCCATGGTTGTAGGTTGACGATGAACTTAAATGTGAAAGCAGAGGTAAGAAGACAAAGCCAACTAGTCAAGCAAAGATACGTCTCCAGAAGCAGAAGCTTCCTCTTCCTTCAGTTGCTTTCCCTGCTTGTCTTCCTTGAGAGAGGACTCTTGCCACCACCTTTTCTGATGTGTCCATGACAACAGGTAGGTTGTTCAGTCTCAGCTTTTTGGTGTGGTAATAACCTGAAATCTCAGTGAAATTGCTGAGATACCTCCGATGCTCATACTGCTTCACCTCGTTGTATGAGTAAATAGGAGTAAATCAACCAAAAACCTCAATTGCATTTCAATGGAGACGGGCCAGATAACCAAACCAGTACACTGAACCAACAATCCACATGTACCAGCAAGCTACAATGACTTCCCTCGAACAAAGGGCATTTCAAAGTACGTCCTTCAATCTTACCTACTGCCTTGCTCCGACAGACTACATCTTAAAATTTTCTTTCACTTTTCTGACATATATCAGTACTGGCTATAACCCTTGCCTACAGGCACTGTCAATGTAATTTGGTCAAAAAATAAACCAAATAGAAACTATGATGATTGTTTTTTTTTTTTTTTTTACGTTAGAATACTTAGTATTTTCGTTTTTTCCTTTACTCTAGGCATTTTTTTTGTTGTCACGCTAATCAATGATAAAAAAAAATGATCAATCGAAACACCATTGAGAAATGTATAAATAGCCTTTAATTTTTATTGTTGTTTATTGTGCACAGGTTAATTTTCGAGAAGCTTTAGAGAGAAGCTCAAGATATCTTGTTTGGTGCTAAGTTATAATTGTTTGAGATTATTTTGCACTTTTCTTTGTATTAAATGCATTGTTTGTCAAAACAATTTCAAAGATTGACATGACAATACCAAATTTATATTTAACTCCACACGCCAACTCAAATGCAACTTTTTTAGCTTGATTGTTTCAGTGGTAGAATGTTATTTTAACGTTGTCAATTTATAGTAGTTGTGAATGTAATCTTTTCTCTCAAGATATCTTGTTTGGTGCTAAGTTATAATTGTAAAGCATGAATGAAGTCTCTACTTCCTACAAAGCTCAATCAGCATACGACATTATAGAATATTTTCTTCTTTTTTTTGCCTTCAACCAAACATGAGTTTGTCAAGTATTTTTTGTTTATATCTGTCCAGGCAAACATGAGCTTAATATTGACATATACACAATCATTCACAATTCAAACTTGGCAACGTCAGTTACCTCATCCCTAATCTACCCAATTAAAATCTCTCCTAATATGGCAAATCAACCATCAATTTGGACACAATCGCATTTAGTGAGGGCACAAGGAACATGCAAATGCGTGAGAGTTGTTCTAGCAAGACTTAGAAAGAAGAGCAAACATGACGAGAGAGAGAGAGAGAGAGAGAGAGAGAGAGAGAGAGAGAGAGTGAATAGGGCGTTGTCCCATCAAATATGCCAAGTAGTTCATTTTGAGATATCGTCGTGTAATGTAATATAGATATAGATATTGTTCCTAAACATTAATTCACGGCAAGTCTGACCTGCTGACCTCCCAAGCTCCCGTACTCAACTTTCGACACTCGTAGACATGTTGAAGAGCGGGTGAAGCTAATTGTGTTTGATCTGAAGACAATAGAGACCAGTCAAAACTGGGAATCTAGATCCCTTCCTAATCAGGACTTTACAAACCAGCTGCCACAGCCCACCTCATGTCACCAACTCAACTATCAAAAACTTCAACAAATTAAAGCCAATGACGCTAGTGATTAGGGCCAATAAATATAAACAAAGTCCTAACTCTCTCCAAATGTGTACCTGCATCGATCTAGAAAAGTAAACCAGTATGGCATGACCATCTAATCCAGTCATTTCTCCGAACACTAATCCCAAGTTTGCTTATTTTGCAAGAGTCTCCAGTTTTCTCACGGTTTTCCCCTTTGGAGCGGCTTCTGTACCAAAAAATCTTGGGAAAAAACCATCGTGAGTGCAAAGGTTGAGTTAGAGTGCCAAGGGCGGTCTCCGTTACTTCCTAGCGGTTTTGTCTTCGATGTTAGTTTTTCTTAGTCTTTTCCTACAACATTTTTAGCATTGTAATACAGAATATGCATGCTAGATTTAAGATTAATTTCCTGGTTTCTATGGAGTAGAAGTAAGAATATCATATGCTTGTTTATCTAATCTAGGAATTAGTATGACTTGTATGGCACGATCAGGGTTTCACATGCATAGATTTTATTTCTGCTCGTGCATGAATAGTTATATGGCATGTTAGTTAGGATTCATAATTCATATGCTAGTTTAAGTATACATAACTACTGCATTGACATGAATTTAGTTAGGTAAGTTTCTCCATTTCCACATTACTAGTTTACAAACCACTTCCTATTCTTTTTGCTTAGGTACTCTACTGTCTCTGGGTATGAAAAACAGAATCACCATCAATATCCGTCACTATGGAAGAAAAGAGCTTCAGTCACTTCTACATGCTTCAGAGTTGTCAAAAAATGTTTCTGCCAAGGCCTTGTGGCCGTACCTTTCTTAAATCTTGAGGAATCATAATTTGACTCCTTAAACTGACCCATACTACCCAATGCATTTGAGCTCGGCAAGACTGACATACTTACCGCTCAATGAGACCAAGCAGTGAACCTGCAAATAGGGAACGGCTCTGGAAGGGCCTTAAGGATTGTATTGTGTGGAGTCTGGAATCCGAATTAGACTTCTCAAAATTGGATGGAGAACCCTTTTGCTGAACCTGTAAAACAATCAACACTAAATTAGCGCCGGCCGGGGTTGGATCTCCAGCGGACGCTCCGATGATCAAGTTAACCTCTAGAAGGAGCGAAAGCAACTTGAAAGTAATTTTAGCGCGAGTGTCATGTACCTTTTAGTGGGAATGCCCGTGGAATATTTATAGTGTAGAGAACCAACAGCCTGCCGTAAGCTTCGGCTGAAAAAGTGCTCTCGTGGTCCGGAAACCACGGAGGCATTGCCATGTGTCCCACATCCGTGCGGATTGGGCGGACATGCCTGCACGCTCTCTTGAAAAGCAGAGAGCACATTCCCACGTATAGAGGCCAAGCGTAGAACAATAGGCGCTTCGGCCGAGAGACGAAAGATGCTATGTTAATCCGAACGACAATGCCGAGCATTAATATGCCGAGCATTAGTGCCGAACAAAACGCCATGAGACTGAACGGCGAGTTCGAATCTTGATCAAAAGGCCGTTCAGTCCACAAACTGAAAATCCATAACGTTACTTTTGGGCCTAGCCGAACTTGGGCCGAGCAGGAGTGGCCGAGGATGATCGTGGGCCACAGGCCCATTGTTGTGTATTTTGGCCTACTACAATAGCCCCTCAACTCCTCCATATTAGGGCTGATGACAGGAGGGGTCGATTTTCCAAAGGCCGAAACCAAACATTGCCGACGACGCAGGTCTACTAACGTCGAGCCATATCAACCGTCAGCCTCAGAGAGGCTGCCACGCGTCGATTGATCCAACGGTCAGAAATGAATCGCTTCGTTTTCCCACGTGCGACGCTTTGATTCTCGTGCCTTGATATAAATAGGGCGTAATTAAGAGAGAGAACAACCATTCTCTTTTCTCTCTCTAAACTTTCCAGAGCTTTCGCCTTTCTTCCCCAGTCAGATTTCCTTCGAATCGTCAGATTTCCATCCACAATCGTGCAAAGAGGTATGGTTATTTGATCTCTTTCGTTTTCTGATGTTGAATCTTTTGTGCGTGTATTCTATGTGCTTCAAGTGCGTTTTTCTGGGTTTTAGCATAGGTCTCTGTTTTTCAGTTTATAGCGTCATTTCGACTTAGTGGCTGAGCAACATGCATTTGGCCGAGGGTTTCGCACTTGGCCGAACACACCTTAGACCATAGTGAGGAATCATGCCTTAGTAACTTTTTGACACCCGTGCACTTCTTAATAGGATGTCTGAGCCCAAAGTGGATTCAGCCCAGGTGCTATCCTCTGACGTCGAAGAACCCGGGCTGAGTGGTTCATCAGGATTGCCGAACATCGAAGTGATGCCGCAGACGGGCAAGAACTGTTATACACGCTTCTTTGACGATCCTGAAAGCCTCGCCGACTTTCGCCAAACCTATGGCATCCCCGACAACGTGTCCATTAGTTTAGTTCGACCAGATGAGAACCCTGTCACCAATGAGTTTCAAATCATTCTGCCTCTGATGGCGATCATCGAAGGGGGAGTGCGGTTCCCCTTCCATCCGTTTCTCCGGAAGGTGCTGAACACTCTTCAACTGACCCCTTCCCAAGTTACCATAAATTTCTACCGCACGGTAATGGGGGTCATCGAGTTGAAGGAGAGGTATAACCTGACCTTCGAAGTTGAAGACCTCTTTGGCCTTTACTTTATAAGTGAGAATAAGGTCTCCAAGAGGAAGTACCTCGGCTGCAGGGCCGGGCAAAGAAAACTGATCAGGGGGCTACCCGACTCCGACAAATATGCAAACGACTTCGTCGTTGTCCGCGGGGAGTTCGAGTTCGCCCTCAGCGAATATCAATTCCACCCAATCCCTAGGGTGATCGGATATGCAGGTAAAGGTCGCATATGTTCGAATCTTCTTGTTTTATTCGGTACTCTGTCATCGTATTTATTTTAACCATTCTGTTGTTTCGCTTGACAGGGACGAAGGTAGTGTCACGGCTAAAGGACCGAGCATCAAGAGCAAGGATTGACTGAGCGCTTGCTATCCGAATAGGTATCAGGACTGCACAGTGCTCCTAGGGTACGTTGACTCTTATTGGTTGAAACTCAAAACATGAGGGGATTCCAGCAGCAGCAGTGAGAGCGACGCGGGCGAAAGAGGCTCACATGATACCGAGGCAGTAGCAGGACATCACACTCGAGGTTTATCCGAAGCTTCAGGTCGATCGCGCGCTAACTCTCCACTTGGCGTCATTCAAGAACCGAGAGAAGAGAGTACACCAGACTCCATCATTCTTGTGTCTTCAGGTACTACTACTTCTGACTTCTCCTCGGGTTACAGTCCGTCCGTCAGTGTTAGTGACGCGGAGCTGAGAGAACTATTTGCAGAAATCGACCGGATGCCGCGCAAGGAGAAGGAGGCTCCGACCCTGAAGTTGGCGACTGGCTGACCTTCCGGGCCAAGCAAAGAACAAACCGATCCTTGAAAGAGGAAGAGTGTCGAAGAGATCGACCGGTAGAAGACGGCCAAGAAGGGGGATGCCCGATCGTCTGAAATGGGTGCCCAACAGAGTCGTCCTCCCCCGTCTCTCCCTTCAACAACTCCGGTAGTTGCCGGAATTGGTACTCGAGATCCGGTGGTTCCTCCCCCACCATTCGAGCCCAAATTCATGTTGGCCGATCGGCCCCTAACCATCGAGGATTCGGTAGATGAAACTCGGCATGCAGCTTTCACTTTGGCCGAAGGTACATTGCTGCCCAAGGATGCTGATAACCTGCCGAAGAATTTGGAGGCAACATTCTCCGAGCTTGCGAACCTAATGTTGTATATTTGTGATGTAGTCCTGCTAGCACATTGTTTCGGCGAAGGCCGGGCTCGTCAGGAGTGCAAACCAGACCTGGTCCCTTCGAGCGCTCCACGAGAAGGAGGTGAAGGAGAAGGCTCAAATAAGAGAGGAGCGGAACACTACTCGGGCTGCGGTGGCCGAGGCCAAGGACAACGCCAAAACACTAGCTAAAGCCCTAGAGGACAAGGATGCCGAAATGTCCAAAAAGGTGGATGAGGCGAACTCCAAAGGTTACAATGATAGATATGCCGAGGCCGAGGGGAAGTATCAAAAGGAGATGGAGAGGATCAATGCCGAACTGGCTGATTTGCTACAGAACACTTTCAAAAGTGGCTGGCTCCTCGCACTAAAAGAGGCTCAGGTGCCGGAGGGGTCCTCACTGTACGAGAAGATTCCTTGCTACACTGAGTCTGCTGCCCCTGCTGAATCCGCAGTCGAGCTCCCGGCGAAGCTTCTATCCCCAGCCGAACACTCGGTTGTCCCTGATGTTGCCAAAGCCGTCAAAAACCGATCCCCGGTGTCTAACGAGAGGGTCGTTGATCCACCGGCTCATGAATGAGCGCGGGTTATGTAACAGCTGTAGCTGTTTAAAACTTTGTAGTGTAATAACTGTAATTTTGTTTTTAATGTATTTGGGCTTAAATTTTGTTTTTAATGTATTTAGGCTTATGAATTTGTTTCTCATGAATTTGTTCTTTAAATGCGAAGGTGTGTTTCCAATGATTGTCGGTCTATACCGATTTATCTTTGCAACATTGTCACTTGTAAGGTAGCCCCCTAGTGGATACCGAGCCGTGACTTTACAGCTGGGTAGCGACTAAGTTATAGGTGACTTTGAGGTTGGGGATCGTGAGGGAATGACCAGGCGGTAGCCATGAGAAAGTGGCACATTGCCCGATGTTAAAACTTGGAGAAATTTCACATGTAGATAACCAGACATAGGCCGGTGTGTAGTGTTTGGCACGTCGACCGAGTAAGAATGAAATGAAGATAAGTTTTTCAATAAATGAAATGTCATAATAATGGGGGCCATGGGCCGTACAATGAAAAGGAAATTGACATCAGTGGAGGGCCTAAGGCCGCACAATCTAGAATGAAAAGGGAAAAATAAAGAACTGGTGAGTACTTCGTATGGCGCCGTAACCTAGTGATAGTATTTTCTCAAATTGTGGGCGTTCTAAGGCAGGGAACAGGGGTCCCGTTCAGGTCTTCCGATTTGTAAGAGCCAACTCCGGCAGCCTTGATCACTCGGTAGGGACCCTCCCAACTGGGACCGAGTTTATTTGTCCGTTTTGCGCTGACCCCCTTTCTGAGGACGAGATCGTCAGGCTTGAATGACCTGGGCCAAACCCTCTTGTTATAATCCTGAGATATCGTCTGCTGGTAGGCTGCAATCCGAATCCGAGCGGAGTCTCTCCGCTCTTCGGCCACATCCAAAGCGGCTGATATTGTTTTGTCGTTTGTCTCTAGATCAAATCCTTCAGTTTGCATCATGGGGAGGCCGGATTCAAGGGGAATAACAGCTTCCATGCCGAAAGCCAGTGAGAATGGCATTCGGTCGGTTGATCGTCGTGGGGTTGTTCGGTAGGCCCATAGGATGCTGTAGAGTTCTTCGGCCCATCTGCCTTTGACTGCTAGTAGCCGTTTCTTGATCCCGCCGAGCACAATTTTGTTCGAGACTTTGGCTTGTCCTTTGCATTGGGGGTAGGAGGGGGTTGAATTAAAGAATCAGATCCTGTGCTTGGCGCAGAAGTTGGTAAAGAGGTCCCCTACGAACTGTGTGCCATTGTCGGAGATAAAAGCGTAGGGGGATCCCGAACCATGAAATAATGTTGCGCCAGGCAAACCGCTTGACGTCCTTATCTTCGATCGTGACCAGGGGCTCAGCCTCCACCCATTTTGTAAAATAGTCGGTAGCCGTGATTAGGAACTTGTGTCCGCCGGGCGCTACTGGGAATTTACCCACGATGTCCAGTCCCTATTGTGCAACTGGCCAAGGGCTGTATAGGGGGTTGAGTTTTTCAGCGGGCTAATGCAGGAGCGGAGAGTACCTCTGACATTGGTCACGATCCTTGACAAGTTGTTCAGCTTCTTTCTTCATGTTTGGCCACCAGTAGCCTTAGGTGCGAGCTCAGTGTACTAGCGATCTTCCTCCCGAGTGATAACCACAGCTACCAGAATGCAACTTGTGAAGTATGCCCCCGTCTGTTTCGGATGCACACAAAGAAGACAAGGTGCCAAGTAAGCCCTTTGATAGAGTTTGTCTCCGGGTCCCAGCTAGAATGGAGTAGCCTTGTGAACAACCTTGTGTGCCTCTTTCTGTCCTCGGGTAAAGGGTCATCCCTGAGATACGCCACGATGGGATCCATCCAACTGGGACCCTGTGAGATGCAATTGACCTGGACGGGAACTTTGGGCTTTTCAATGCTAGGCAATGGGAGGACGTTAACAAAGACAGTCCTTGGCCCCCCAACGCTTATTGCTGACGCAAGGCCGATAAGGGCGTCGGCATGGACGTTTTGTTCCCAAGCAATCTGAGCCAAGGTGAATTGTTGGAACCGTTGGGTGAGTTGTTGGACTGCGGTGACGTAGCGTGACATCCGTTCGTCTCGTGCTTCATAGTCCCTAGACAGTTGGTTGACGACTAACTGAGAATCGCTATAAGCGTCGATATGCTCGGCACCCAAGCTTTCTGCAAAGCGGAGCCCAGCAAGTACAGCCTCATCCTCGGCTTCATTGTTGGAGGCTATGAATTCGAGCTGAATGGCTAGCTCATGCAGTACTCCTTCTGGTGAGATCAAAACAACTCCAGTCCCTGAACGATGGTTGTTGGAGGACCCATCCACATACATTCGCCAAAAGTTATTGTGGAGGAATCGCCAAGGTAACGGTTCGAGTGAATCTTTGTTCAGCAGTTGGCTGGTCCCGTCGGTGTTGGGAGTGAATTCTGCAATAAAATTAGCGAGGGCTTGGCCTTTGATCGCCGACCTCGATTGGTATTGAATGTCGAAGTTAGCAAGTTCCACAGCCCATTTCGAGATACAATTGGAGAGATCAACCTTGCGCAACAAACTCTTCAATGGATGTTCCGTTATTATCGTAATGGGATGCGCTTGGAAGTACAACACAAGCTTCCGGGAGGCAAAGGCGAGTGCTGATGCGAGCTTCGCCAAAGGTAAGTATCTCGTCTCGGCAAAGACAAGGGTCTTGCTGGTATAGTAAATGGGGAGGTGTGCTCGGTCCTCCTGTCACACGAGAACCGAGCTGACCGCATGCTGAGACACAGCCAAGTAAATGAATAACGGCTCCTTCCCTTTGGGCGTAGTGAGCAGTGGTGCTAAAGATAAATAGGTCTTCAGGTTTTGCAGTGCTTGGTCACATTCCGAAGTCCACTCAAAGCTTCTCTGGCTACACCTTCTCAGTAGCGCAAAGAAGGGTCGGCATTTATCTAACGACCGGCTGATGAATCTGTTGACTGCGGCTCTCATTCCCGTTTGCTTCTGAACGCCTTTAATGGTATGAGATGCTTCCAATCTGTTGATCTGGTTGGGGTCGGCCTCGATACCCTGTCTTGTGACCAGATAGCCCAGGAATTTCCCTGAACTGACATCGAAAGCACATTTCTCGGCATTTAGGCGAAGCTTGTGTTTCTTCAGAATGTCGAAGACCTCTTGCAAGTGTGTCAGGTGGTCGGCCTCGTGCCCGCTTTTGACCACCATGTCATCAATGTAGGCCTCCATCGTATCCCCAATTTGTTCGACGAACATTTTGGTGACCATGAGTTGGTAAGTTGCCCCCGCATTCTTGAGGCCAAAGGGCATCACTTTATAGTAGAACAATTCACGGGGGCTGATGAAACCAGTTTTCTCCCTGTCCGGCCTATGCATAGCAATCTAATGGTAACCCCGGTATGAGTCCATGAAGCTGAATCGAGCGTGCCCGGTAGTGGCGTCCACCAATCGGTCGGTCCTCGGTACAGGAAAGCAATCTTTAGGGCAGGCGTCGTTGAGATTTGTATAGTCTACACAGACACGCCATTTGCCATTTTTTTTCTTCACGACCACCATGTTGGCTAACCAGGTTGGATACTGGACTTCCTGTATTGCTCCTGCTTCTAGAAGGCGATTGACTTCCTCGATGACGGCATCGATGTGGATTGATACCGACCGTCGAGGCTTCTGTACTACCGCTCGACGAGACTTATCAACGTTGAGAGAATGGCAAATAAATTCAGGGTCAACACCCAGCATTTCATACGGCATCCATGCGAACACCTCCCTATTCCGTCGGAGGAAGTCGGCCAATGCTTCCCGTTCGGCAATAGATAAGGTGGATCCCAACAGAAAGGTTCTGTTGGTGTTTGAGTCGTCGGCCGACACGGTTACCAAGTCCTCAACTACTTTTTCTACGGCTAGCGTGCCGACGTCCTCAAGTATGGGAGCGTCCAGCACTTCTACCCATTGGATCTGTCCCGGACAGACCTTACTCTTGATCGCTGTCACGTAGCACTTTTTGGCAAACAGTTGATCGCCTAAAACTTCTTCCGGCCCCCATGTTCCATGAAAGCGAAGGACTTGGTGTTAGGTGGAGGCTACAGTTCCGAGCTTGTGCAACCAAACACGACCGACGATAGCGTTGTACGGGCTTGGTACGTCAACCACCACGAACTCGACTTCCACTGTTCTAGTGCCAGTGCGGATAGGGAGCTTGATTTTGCCGAGCGGCCATACGGGGGCCGAGTTGAATCCTACCAATGGTACCTCGATGGGTTCAAGGTCCGTGTCTTGCAAATGGAAGGCCTTGAAAAGAGAGTAGTACATGACCTCAGCCGAACTCCCTTGATCCACCAGGATTCGGCGGACCAAAGAGTTGCCGAGGGTGAGAGAAACAACCAAAGCGCCATTATGCAGCATTTGGAAGCGTTCCAAATCCTAATCGGAGAACGAAAGATAGCCTTTGGAATGAGTATCCAGACGTGGACGTTTGGTGTCCGTGCTTACTGTCATAACCTGTTTTCCATTGACCGCCCGTTTGATCTTAGCTCGAAGGCTCTCCTCCACAGCCGCGTCCACCATCCCGTGAATGACGTCAATCACCCTGACCTTGTCATTATTTTCTTTCTCAGGCTCTGATTGAGGTCTGGCTCGTGTTTTTTCTTCGTCTATATATTCCTTGAGATGGCCCTGTGACACCAAACGCTCAAGGAAGTCCATCCATGCTCTGCATCTCGTAGTCAAATGGCCTTTCTCTCTGTGGTAGGAGCAGCGGTAAGGAGAGTCCGGTGTTTTCCAAAGTTCTCCCAGTGGCCGAGTATGGCTCGTGCTGGATCTTCTTAAGGATCTCGTCCGTCGGGATTTTGAAAATTGTCTTCATGGCAGCGAACTCATGAGGGCGAGGGCCCTTCTTTCTGCCAGAGGTCACCATGTTCACACCTCAGCGTCCCCGTTGCTCTGTGTGTTTCTGTTCCCACCCCTCTAACGAGGGTGGTTTTGTTCGGCCTGATGCCGTTCACTCCGAGCCTCCTCCAATCGGCAATGATTATCGATCCGCCCCATGAGGTCGTCCATGTCGGAAGGATTGGACAACATTAGATCCTCGAACAGTCTGCTCTTGTGGTCCAGGCCGAGCTTGAACGAGGTTACGGCAATGGCCGAATCGCAACCTTGTATTTCATTGAAGAGTTCTCAATACCGAGCCGCATATTGCCTGCGAGACTCATTGGCCGACTTTCGCAATGCGAGGAGGGAATCAACACCTTTCTTCTGTCTGCTACTGGTGACGAACTGAGCCAAGAAGGCAAGCGAGAGGTCCTTGAAGGAAGGAACGGATCCCTTCGGCAGTTTGTCGACCCAGAGGAATCCGAGCTCTCCTAAGCTGGAAGGGAAGAGCTTGCACATCAAGGCGTCGTCAGAGCTGTAGAGAGACATCATCTGCCGAAAATGCACCAGGTGCAGATAGACATTCGTCTTTGGGTCGTATTTGGTGAACTTTGGAAAGTTGAAACTGCGCGGAGGACGGACCCCGTCGATTTCTTTGGTGAAGGGGGAGGAGATAAACTGGTCATGTATGATGTCGCATTGCGATTGGGCCTGTTGGACGTCGTGTTTGACTGGACCCCCTCTCCTGGCAGTGAGGTGTGGCCTAAGATCTTGCCCACCGTGGTACCGAGGGGAACGTTCTCGATAACTACGGCATCGACGGGATCGGTCCCTTCAATTGTAATACCTCCTGTCTAGCTGAGTTTCATGAGTGGGGGTGACATCTACGGCTATAGTCGGTGGAGAGTACGATTGGGTGCTGCTAACAGGCTGAGCCCCCAATCGTCTATAAATCGAGACCCGCCAAAACCATGTCCGAGCAGTGCTCGGGAGGTGGAGAGCGGACTCGTTCTTGACCGCGTGCCTCGTCGAACCTTTCTACTTCAGCCTCAACTCCTAAGAGCTCGAGAGCCGGGCGCTTCTACCATTCTCTTCGCTCGGGAGAGCGTGTTCGATAACGCCTGCATCGCCGACCCTGTGACGCTTCGTCGTTCTGGGGAAGTCTTATCGCAGTTTTGAGCTGCGCCACCTCCTCCCTCACCAATTGGAGGAGGTAGTCTTTTTCTGCTAACCGAGTTTCCAGGCGTTCGACGTACACCCTATCCCTCAGGTCGGCACGAACTTCCGTAGGGGGAGGTGGTGGAATGATTGGCAATATTGCTGGTCTGTGCCGCTAGCAACTACTGCTGAGTTTGGTGAAAAGAAGAGTACGGGTTTGGGATGAGAAGTCAAGTGGATCCTCCCACTGCGGTCGCCAAATTGTGAAGTCTGGAATCCAAATTAGACTTCTCGAAATTGGATGGAGAGCCCTTTTGCTGAACCTGTAAAACACTCAACACTAAATTAGCGCTGGTCAGGGTTGGATCTCCGGCAGGCACTCCGACGATCAAGTTAACCTCTAGAAAGAGCGAAAGCAACTTGAAAGTAATTTTTAGCACGAGTGTCATGTACCTCTTAGTGGGAATGCCCGTGGAATATTTATAGTGTAAATAACCAACAGCCTGCAGCAAGCTTCGGCTGAAAAAGTGCCCTCGTGGTCCGGAAACCACGGAGTCGTTGCCACGTGTCCCACATCCATGCGGATCGGGCGGGCATGCCTACACGCTCTCTCGAAAAGCGGAGAACACGTTCCCACGTATAGAGGCCGAGCGTAGAACAATAGGTGCTTCGGCGGAGAGACGAAAGATGTTGTATTAATCCGAACGACAATGCTGAGCATTAATATGCCGAGGATTGGTACCGAACGAAACGTCATGAGACCGAACGACCGAATTCGAATCTTGATCAAAAGGCTGTTCGGTCCACAAACCGAAGATCCATAGCGTTGCTTTTGGGCCTAGCCGAACTTGGGCCGAGTAGGAGTGGCCGAGGATGATCATGGGCCGCAGGCCCATTGTTGTGTATTTCGGCCTACTACATATTGAATCCCTGAGATCACGCACTTATAAGAATCCAGAGAGATACGAAAAGGATCAGGCGCCATTTAGGAATCTATATATCGTAATTCTTGCCAATAACAAACCCTACATAAATCATCGCATTCCCTTGGTAAATGGTGCACAATTTGTTAACCTAATACGGAGCATGTATACTATGTTCATCACTTCTGACTAACTTGATCATCTGAGGTTCCAAGTGTCCAACCTTGGACTTGCTTTGTAGGAGACCAACACGGAGCACTCCGAACAGCGAACCAGCTTTTAGCATCATCAAACTTATTTTTCAACTAGGTATACACTAAATGTGGATGAACAAATAGAGGGAAATGTTTTTGATGTGATGGAGACCTGGAGAGTAAGATGCGGCCGGGAAGTCTTCTCTAGGTTGGCAACAAAGGGAAGCCTGAGGTCGGCCAGAGCCGGACTTAGCTGATTTGGTCTCCAACTTTCAAAGTCTGAGAGTAACTGCCAGATAAGGATGTTGCGTATGTTTAGGCTTAAATCTTAGACTCTCGCAAGATTCTTTGAGGCAAATTCTGAGTACAGTCAATCCTCAGGAGAGGGGAGGGAGGGCAGGTGTTATTCTTTATTCTGATACGCATAAGAAGAGGTACTAAATGGAAGAAGTAATCCGTAATCTTCATCTTAAAACGAAACACTAATTTTTCTGAAGTACCAATAATTACGAAAAACTAACTTGGACGTCAGAGGGCTCTCGTTGGCACTACACCAGGTGTTCCCAAAGCCTTTTGACCGCTTTTTCTATCGCTTTCAAGCTAGGCGTGCTTGGAGTTCAGGTGAACCAGATTGATACGCTATCAGTTTGTAACTAAGCAAAATAAAAAATGTGCTTCGACTCATAAAATGTAACTGATCGTCATTAATTCCTGCTAAAAAAGTGCCTTAATTTGCACTTCTTTGCAGAACCCACTTTGAAAAGCAAAACATACAACTCATACCAAATAGTCTCGTTGTCAAGCCACCAAACATGATGAACTTTGATTTGACAAGGAATACTGAAGTACTGAACATTTATATAGGTATACGGTGAATGAGAGAAGGCGAACTCACTCAAATTCAGGTTTGTGGAGGAGAGCTATTTTGGGAATTTCCCCGGCGAAGATTGTCGATTAAATCGCCGAGCTCCTTGCGAGCAGATTCTCTGCCGAACATGAAGCCGTACCTGGGGGAAGAGCGCGAAAAAAAGACAAATTTCAGTATCCCATTCCGTGAAACAAAACCCTAGAGACGGGGGTGGAGGGTTACCAGAAAGAAACGCCTGAGAAGACGCCTGCTGTGGCGATTGTTTGGATGAGCGTGAAGCTTTTCTCCATTGCTGTTACCAAGAGCATCTCCCGCTACACACTATTTTTTACAACCGGGAACCAAAATCCCCGTAGGCCACTTGTATAAGAGCCCACGTTTATGATTTTTTCATCAAAAAGGCACAATTGGCAAAACTAATTTGTGAAATAAGCTGATTCCCATAAAAATAATAAGAATAATGTGAAATACGCTCATTTTGAAAAAAAATATTATAAAAATCATACAAAACGATCACTCTACATACGTTGATGTCCATGATGGTGCTGTCATCGTGGACAGTTTGCTGACAGAAAGTGCAACACACTCTGTAATGTGTTTATAATAACGTATTTAACACATCCGTCGTATACATGTTTTATTGTATTTATTATATATTTAACATCTTGCTTCACGGATGTATACCCTCAAAAATTTCTATCTCCAGACATTTGAACAAGAATTGGTTTTGGAGAAAAATGGAGAGGAGAAAAAGTTTACGCGGGAGTAACCGAAGAATAAGTAGAGGTGAAGACGCAATAGTGGAACTTAGAAGGCTAGCCACTCTTAATCAGTTTGATGTTAGTTGTGCACTTAGGGCTTAGAGACGGACTCATTCACCTCGACCCTTGCTCACCTTAGATCACTATGGAATTTGTTTATTTGTCACATGATCAATTATCCAAGGGGGAGAACTAGCACCAACAAGGTGATAGTTTGGCCATGGACCCTGGACATTTTGGGGCCTTAGATAATGATGTAATATTCGGCCCCTCTATATTTTGGTACACAAACCTATAATCGATCTTATTAAAAAAAATTTCTCCCAAACATATTAAGTAATGTCGAATTTGTAATATCTTGATTTATTTTGTCATTTAATTTTTTTTACCATTGTTAATGGTTTTTTTTAATTTTCAATAAAAATATTTGACTTTTTTGATTAATTTCAAAAGTGCTAAACCAATTTGATCAAGTAGTTAGTAATAACTTAAAAATCAAATATAAAAAAACTACTATCATAAGTTTTTTTGAATTATTTTTTGTCTCTAGTCAATTTTTTTTTCTCATTTATTAGTTTTGTGTCTTATTTTTTGAGATCGGTTTATTTCTACAAAAGGAAATTGGAAAACAAAAATTTATCACGAAAAGTTAAAAAAAAATTGCTTAAATAGAAATAATTTAAAATCGATATTTTTAGGTTATTTTTTGGCTTTTTTTTAAATTTTAAAAAGTTGGTTCGTATTTTTTACCATTCTAACACCTTTTAGCGAGATGAACCAATAATTTATAAAAAAATTTGACGTAGAATTAATAAATACAAAATTTTTTGAATGAAGACAAAAATTATCCAATGAGAACGTCAACTAAACTAAATCGAGTTTAAACAAAAATATAAACTTAAAATTTGGGGGGCGGGGAGGGGGGATGAATATGTTAATATTGTTTCCAAAAGGAGTTTCCAAAGGCAGGCCTATAAATATACGTAGTTGCCAAAAGTAGCGCAACATCTAAAAAAAATACTCACGAGTTTCAAACTCTTACATGGTGTAAGAATTTTGCAATCTTCCACCACTAAGCCAAGATTCCAACATTACAAGATATGCGGGGCCCTATATATTTATGACTTTATTCTGAATGAGGCCCTATTTTGGGCCCAAAAGCTGAGGGCCCTAGGCAGTGGCCTGGTGGGCCTATGCCTAGAACCGACTCTACCAAGGACAAGTCTAATCCCGACAAGGCGCGTCAAGTCGCGTGAGGACGGTCGGCAGATTTCACAATTGAACTACAGCTTGGCCGTTTAGAAAAGAAGGGGTAAATGCATTTTTGTCAAGCCCAAAGTACAATACGATGCATCACAAGATTGTTACTTCATGTTGAACTGTAACCATGCATCCTTTGAGGGGGACGCTGCTGCTTTGATTAGTGGCCCGACATGTTCGTCCACTACAACAAAATCAAAGCAAAGTGTCAAGAGTTTTAGCGAAGGTTCCAAAAGCATGGTCTATGTAGATGATTTATAGTAGAAGAGCAAATCGTTTGCACGGCAATGTTTGTTAGAGGGTTCATTTTGAGATTCGGGCAATGAACCAAAGGGTCACGCGTCAAAACTTTATTGCAGTTGCAGTTAGAGATGTCTTGAAAAACGAGGCTGACCCTTAACCTTCAATTAGAACCATTAGGAGTGACCCACAATACAGGTCCGACCATTTTCATTTATATGTATATATAAGACTTTGTATTTATCTCTAAAATTTACTCTCTGACTTTTTTACGGCTACACGTTATCAGGCAATGAACTGAGAATATGGTTCGATATTTTCGTATTCAATTTGAGGACGCATGTCTTGTTTCCCCATTTGCCAGACCGAAAGAATAGTTAGAGGGCGAGATGCTCAGGCGTCCCGGATGCCTTCAGAGCAACATGATTGCTTAGAAGGGAACTCCTCATTTAAATCGGAAGCCTAATCACTTCTTTTAATATCAGCGCAAAGGGAAGGGGTAGTACTAGCCATAATCTGCTGGATCATTCAGTTCCTACCCCTTGCTCACTTTCAGTTTTCCTGGAGTGGTGAATATCGTGAAACTTTGGCTTCAAAACATCTGCCCGACTAAACCCAAACCTATCAACCAACCTCATACAAGGGAAAAGGCCTTATCCCAATCCCGAAAAAGTGATCCGGTTCATTCACTTTGTAGACCTCGAGGTGTAACACAGTCCCGCAAAAGAGCAAGTACACTTTTGAAAACACTCTGCCAAGATACTTTGGTTTGATTAACAGGTTACTGATGCCCGATCGATTCAATTCTTTGCAGAGTTGTTTTACACGTTGAGGTTTACAAAGTGAACAGTCCGGCTAGGGCATGCTATCATTTCCAAATGCTCCTTGAAAAGTAGACATTAGTATGTTCAAAGTACATGTCTACATTGGCAAACTGAATAAACTGTTTCAACTAAGCAAACATGAAGAAATTCTCACTTCACAACAAATTAACCAATCTCTGATGTACAATCTATTTGTACACTATCCCTTCTAGTAGGGTACATATCTTCAGCGAATCTATTCAGTAGATCGTGTCTCTTATGCGTTTGATACTCTCCCCTTCCATACAAAAATAGAACCTCTTAACAGAAGACAAAAATCTACAAGAATACAACTATTGCATGAACGGCATGTTTCAAGTATTCCCGCTATTAAAAGGAGAACATTAAGCCCAACACAAATGTTGTTCCTTGAAATGCATGGAAGGAGACTCAAACCTCATTTATTCAAGAGAAACAGAAGGCCCGCAACACAGACAAGGCTCAAGGCTTTTATACCTGTCAAAAATAGCAAGAAATTATGTCAAACAGAGAGTTAATGGTTCTTTCTACTCTTTAGGCTGCATTTGGATCTCGAATTCGTGAGGAAATTTAATGAAGAAAAATGGGAACAAATAGACTTCACAAATATCTTTCAAGTTTCTTTCCCTCCACAAATTAGCGTCATGACTCCAAGATCCAAACACGTTGTTAAGGTTGTAAGATTCTTCTTTGACTCACCCTAACTGAAGTATCTCTGGGCCTGGGTAACTGTGTCGCCCTTGCATTATCTGTAACTCCCACTTGATGTGAGCGTTTATTTAAGCCAACAAGCTTAGATGCAGATGACTCTGAATCCCTATTCGCAGAAGAACCTCCTTCTTCTGACTCTTCTAGTGCTTGTTTCAAGATTTCCACCACATGGCCCATTGTGGGCCGGTCTTTTGCATTCTTTACTAAGCAGCTATCTGCTAACTTGGCGATCTTCCG
This sequence comes from Arbutus unedo, assembly GCA_014822125.1. Classification (NCBI taxonomy): domain Eukaryota; kingdom Viridiplantae; phylum Streptophyta; class Magnoliopsida; order Ericales; family Ericaceae; genus Arbutus; species Arbutus unedo. The sequence continues at coordinate 24,718 of JABCMJ010007768.1, forward strand.
AGCTGCTCTAATGGAATATTGGTTTCTGAGTCGCGGGTCAATTATCATGCTAAACTTGTTGCTGTCCACAGGGTACTGTTTCACCCATTCTAAAAGCTTCTGTTCTGTCGTTGGGCGGCTTCTTTCCAAAGTCCGCCTGCCCGTTAGAATCTCATAAAGCACAACACCAAAACTATATAAGTCACTCTTGACAGTAAGATGGCCAGTGTCAACATATTCTGGGGCAGCATATCCATATGTCCCAACCACCTGACATAAAAAGTGTATATAGAAAAACTATTACACCTAACATAACGATTGTGGACCTGGTGGAATGCGATCAAATATGCTATGCTTTCCAAACAGAACTTCAAGAAGTTCGGGATGGAAAAAGACAGCTGAACAAGCTTGGTATGACATTAGTCCAAAGGAACTGTACTCATCAGGTAGACCGAGATGGGGAAACGGAACTATGACACTAGTAATTTTTACAGAAAAACTAAGCAAAGAAACAGAAACATAAGTATGGAAGGGAAAGCTCAAATTTTCGTTTCTGTATGCTGTTTCCGTTAGCTAGCAAAAGGAAATGTTTCGGAAACATTGTGAAAAGTGAAAACAGAAACATATCAAAAAGATATGCAAAAGAGTTTGGAAATGGATCAAATAATCAAATATTTCAGTATGTCTAGCGGATTTTTGACATGTTTTGATGTGTTTCAGGGTGCGTCAGTGAAACATTAGAATCTCGCCATTGTACTTATGTTTGTCTTTGCTGGTTCCGTCAAAACATAGCTGGTTCATAAGCATAATGAGATTTATAAATAATTCTATTACAAAAAAGCCAAGGGAGTCAAAGTTAGCAAATTAGTTTACACTGTGCAACCATGGCACCCTATGGTCTTAGTTATAAAATATCCACTTACCGCCGTGGATACATGAGTATGGTCGCCAACTGGGCCTTCCCTAGCTAGCCCGAAGTCTGAAAGCTTTGGCTTGAATTCTTCATCCAGCAGCACATTTGAAGATTTGAAATCTCGATATATAACCTTCCAGATCAACACAAAAGACAAACAATTCAACACCTCAAACAGCATACTGTTTCAAACCAAATAGAAGTAAAAAACATGAAGCCAATACGGATGTAGCCAGTGCATGCACATCTTTGGTACCGACAACACATCTAAACTGGTACTTTCTTCTTGCACGGGTTGTAATATGACTGAAGTCAATTGAAAGAAATTGAACCTGGATTTCCAGTCCCTCGTGCAGATAAGCCAGTCCCTGAGCTGCACCAAGGATAATTTCCAATCTTTTTTTCCAAGGTAGAATTGCTGAAGTCCTGTGGAAAAGATGTTCTTCTAAGCTCCTGTTGGGCATATACTCGTATACCAACAGGCGTTGTATTCCTCTTTCACCATCCGCAGAACAGTATCCTAGAAGTTTTACAAGGTTTGGGTGCTCGACAACGCCAAGATATTGAACTTCAGCAAGCCACTGTTTATGACCCTGCATGGAAAATTGAAGTAAATGTAAGCAAAAAGTTAGCTAACAAAGTGCAGAAGTAATATTAATTTTCAGAAGAAAAAAAATAAGCAGAAAGAGAGAGGAGATTGAGTGAGGGAGTTGTGCATTTAAGTATTTGTACACAAATAACATTGCTTTCATCCTGAAAAGTGCTTAGCTGGCCTCATGGATGATTCAATGGGGGGTTATACTCGTTGTTTGCGCTTGGCAAGCACTCAACCTTACTCTCACGTAGTCATAAACTCAACAGTACAAAAATTCCAATCCTCACAATGAAAGATCAAAAGACCACAAAATTGTTGATACCAGAACAACGAAAGATCAATAGACCACAAAATTCACGGGAAACGTGTACTTTCACAAATAACAGAAGTAAAGCAAGGCTAATGGAGAAAATGACTAATTGAAATTTATTCGGCCATGCAACTGGCATAGTCCTCTACCTGTAAGACAACATAAAGCTTTCACAAATACTATGGGAAACAAAATTAATTAGTTTCCAATGCTAATAAACCCATAGTGAGTACCAATATTCACTAATGGTGTACCAATACCATTCTAGAGGCCTTTTATTTTTTTTATTTTTTTTTTGTTGGGTGGGGGGTTAACTCATTCTTGAGCACAATGAAATACAGTGCAAATAAAATACATACACCAAGTTTCTTGAACATTGGAGACCCAAACATCAATGAGAAGCACCCACCCCATCCTTACTAAAATGGATTCTTTTTGAGGTCAGCAAAAATAACTCTTTAATCTACTCTTTAACATTCTCCATTAATGGTTTCTATTTCTCATGAACAGAACCTAAAAATATACCACAAAAAACATCTTCCACATAATTTTTGGTAATTCCAGCAAATGATTTGACCACCATTCGGTTGCCTCCCTGGTTGACATTTCATGGCCAAAAGAAAGTGGTGCCTCCCTTTATCTCTCCAAAGCAGCGTCTTTATTATACTGCCAAGAGCGCATACAAAGATTCTGATAAGCATAGTAAGATAAGTTTGTTTCTCAAAACCAACAACTCCTCTGATCATAATATCTAAATAGAATGCAGCAGGCATTCTTTGAAAAAACTTTTCCCGCACGCAGTCCAAAATGTAGGAATAATATGTACAATTCATCAGGCGGTCAGACATCCTTCGAATTCATCACCGAACCAGACAAACAGAATATTAGCAAAAAAACAATACCAACTGCATAAACTTAGGAAACTTTTAGAAGTTTTTTGCCCTTAATGGATCAGATAGAAACAATACAAAGGTATATCTGGACTCGTGAAAATATGGGAAGTAGGTGGTTTGATTCAACAATAAGAAAGCACATAAATCCCAAAAGGATAAACTAAATAAATGGACAACAATGCACAGACCCATATTTATGTTTGAATGGAAATTTAGGCCCGAAACCATCATTCCTCGCAATTTAAATAATTCGTGATTCATTCTGCACAAAATCCAAATGTTCACCTTACTTTTGAACATTTTTCCTAGACTGATCCGGAATCTGTTTTCAGCTCCAAATAAATCATGAAGCCAGTCATATCCCAAACCCATCTGCAGTTTTTCTGCTCAAGAAACAAAGTCATAGGGATCGCATCCTATAACACCTTTTATGTAAGTTTAATATGTTTCTGTTGCAAATACAGGAACCAAGTCTGCGTTATGATCATTGATTCCTAGAGGGATTTAATTACCAAGGAGAAGGAAAATGATACATGACCCAAACACAGCCCAAGGGTCTTACTACGCAAACTACCCTTATCATAGAAGATTAAATTGGACAAGCACAACAATCACAGTAATTCAATCATAAACCAAAGAAGATTAAGACAATCTGTTCAATCATAGTTAAAATAGGAAACTAGAAAAAGGCAATATACCTGCAATCCATGTTTGTTAAGCTTTTTAATGGCAACCACAGTAGGATCACCACGCCCATCTGGAGGCCTAATTGTACCCTTGTACACACTCCCAAACCCACCTTCTCCTATCTTCAGCATCCTGTTGAAATCATTAGTAGCATTTCTGAGCTCTAAGAAAGAGAACACTCTCAAATTGTGCTCCTTCTCTCTGTACATTTCCGGTATGCTCCGAGGCGAAGATACCGAACCAGCTGACTTTGTGCACCGATTGGCTGCTGAATTATCAGATTTACTGCTCTGATTTTCCAACTGCGGCGCCGATTTCGCTTGGCGACGCTTCGATTTGTCCTTGAATGAGAAGAAACACTTCATTCTTGACGACTTCAAATTTCTGTACTGATGGTATTGGTGCTTGACAATTCATGCACTATATATGGAGAGGGTGGGGTCTAGGTGGGAGGAGGCTAATTTTGTTTGAGAAGAGAGAAACCCAGATGGGAAACTTGTGTAGAAGGGAGAAAGAGATAATTATGAACTACTTCCTCCTCAAATTTAAAGTCTTTTTTATGATTTTAACATTTTAAATGAGTATAATAATTACTATAAAAAATATTTTTTTCAAATATATTCCTGATTTAATTAATATATACAGTACAAATTTTATTTAAATAAATAAATAAAACTTAATTGTTATTTTTGAAAGATAAATTTTTATTTTAAAATGTTCTAAACTAAAATAATAAATTATGAAAATAAAACGAACGGATACGAAAAAGCCAAACAGGAGGTCCCTGGTGGGAAACGAAGAAAAAGACCTGGTTTGATAGAAAAGTAAAGCCTAAAGTAAGCAGACTCCAGCTGGGAAGAGGGAACATAGAAAGCGAAAGAAAATGGGAATATCAGAACAAAAAGCAGAAAATTCAAAGAGTACTCGGAAGACCATAAAGGGAAACAAATTGTGTGAGGTCTACAAATAACATGTCAACAACCAAGAACCCCGTAACCCTGCACCGGCCCGATATTTAAGTTGTTTAAATTTAATTATAATTTGATTGTCAACTTAATATGAGTCATAATAAAATTAAAAGTTATATAATCGAAAAAATATACCCTATTTTTTTGATAAATTTTTATTTTTTTATATTTATAAAAAAATTATTGTCTCGCATCTAAATTTCCCGAGCTCACAGTTTGGGGGAGCCCCATAAGGGAATTGAGCTGACAAGATAAACAGGATGTGAAAACAAAACCAACAAATTCAGAGCGTACGAGGGAATTCACAAAAAGTGCCCCTTTGTTTTGAGCTTAAGCGCATGGGATTAGATTAAACGGTCCAATTCCATATATTTATTCTTTTGGTTCTCATTTTAGAGTTTAAGTTTGTTCACCCTAAGGTGTATAAACTTTGTTCCTTCTATGTCGTGTGTTATTATTTTGAAATATCATTTTGATGATCAAAATTATATATTTTGTTTTGATTAATTTCTTTAGTTACCTCAAAAAAATTCAGCCTAATCGGATATTTAAAAATTAAGTTTTTTACTTCAAAATTTTTAATTTTTGATTTGTAAAACTTAAAAACTATATGTTTAGATAAAATACTTACAAATATCTGATCGAGTTGAATTTTTTTGTGAGAACTAAAAAAATTACTCAGAATAAAATAGACAATTTTGATCATCGAAATAAAATTTCAAAATGATCCAATCGACGGAGGGTGAACAAAATCGAACTCCTCATTTTATGATCTGGGATTAATAATATGAGACTATTATAATCCTTATCAGGGTCAGTCCCGGAGTAAGCCCGCAAGTCATCAGGCTCGGGCAATCCCTTGGCACAGGGCAACAACTTTTTTTATAAATATAGAAAAAAATAATATAAATTCACCGAAAAAATTATTATCAACACTAAATGGGCAATCAAACTGAGGTCGAGTTTGGGTAACCTAAATATCGGGGCCGACACCGATCCATATATGGAGAGTATTATATTATCCCATGGGGAATGGGAATGTTAATACATGATTTAAAAAAAAACGCCAATTGTTAATTACAAAATTGTCACTAAAATGAAAAATCTTAGATCAAACTTATTTCTTCTCCTCAATTCTTTGTTCTTCACTGCTCCCTCTCTCTCTCTCTCCCCCTAAGAGTGTGTAACCAATCCAGAATGGTCCCGATCTTAAAAAAACTTGGACCAAACGAGAAAATTCAATTTATAATTCTTAAACTAAAACCAAACCGAACCATTTTAATTTGATTCGGTTTGATTTTTTCGATTTTGGTTCGATTTGATCCGATTTTTTATTTGGTTAAATCAAACCAAATGTAAAAAAAAAAAAAATTAATTTTTTCATTCACAAATAATTATTTGAATACTAACAATCCAAGCCTAATATCAAATAATACATATTATCGAAAATCAAAAAACACTTCCGAACATTGAAAAAATTGGTTCAAAAAAATTGAGCAATTGAACGGAGAATGGTGGGTTATGACTGCATTCATAAACCCGATTTGCATGAGGTTAAGTTCATCTTATCGTCTCATAAAAAAATATACTGTCGATGTTAAAAATTATCATTGGTTGATCTGATTTTTTAGTTAAATTGGTCTGGTTTGGTTTGAGTTGGTGTATTAAAAAAATTGGTTAAATTTTGATTTTTTAGCCCTACAAACTGTACTGAACTAAATCAGACCGGAATAAAAAAAAATATCAATTTTCTTGTAATAGGTATTTTTTTCTAATATGAATTTTTTTGTAATATATATTTTTATAATCTTTATTTTCTTTATTTTTTATAATATGTTATTTTATATTGAGTTTGGCATGTTGGTATTTAGATAGTTATTTGCGAATTGATTTTTTTTTTTTTACACTTTGCTTGATTTAACTAAATAAAAAATCAAACAGAATTGAATTCGAAGAAACCAAATCGAAATAGTTCGATTTGGTACGGTTTAAAAAATTATAATTGAAATTTCCAGTTCGGTCTGAAATTTTTTTTCAATCGGGACCATATCAAAGTGGTTATACTCCTAAAAGAAAAAGGGAGCGGGAAAGAATTTAGAAAAACATAGGTATGCTCTATAATTTTTTATTTTATTAGTAATTTTACAATTAATGATTCATATTTTTTTTTATTCTGAATTAATTGTCTCACATTCCGGAATAATATAATACTCTTGTATGAGGATTATAATAATTCCAAATTATTAATCCCATATTACAAAATAAAAATCAAACAAAGAAAAATATGAAATTAGAAACTTTTAATTTAATCTCAAGCGTCTAATCTTCAAATCACAGGTAAAATGTGGAATTTGTCCGACTCACGGGTCGAACAGTCAACAATACTATATATATATATATATAGACAGAGAGAGGGAGAGGGAGAGAGAGAGAGAGAGAGAGGTGCCGTGAATGAAACGAGAAAAAAAGAGATAATGGGCAAATACAGAATACAGATAGATTGCACATGGATGCATGACTTGATATTTTACGAGAAAGACCAACAAGAAGAAGACCTCTTTAGCGAAGTTGACTTTGGATGGCCCCCCCAGACGTCGACACCAAATATTTTACTAATTATCTAGTGTTACAAAGGTCCCCCTCCTATTCAAAGGTTGACCTAATTATCTTTTGGGTAAACTGCACTAATGTCTCCTCAATTTTCTAACAAATATTTTGACCTTCTTTATTTATATATTATTTAATAGATTCTTCCTCCTTTCAATTTCATGTAATTTCTTAACTTTAATGCTGATGTCA
>JABCMJ010007771.1:0-16007 GCA_014822125.1 Arbutus unedo
CATGAGCGTCTAAATTTCACTGAAGAACTACTAAATATCAATTCATATGCCAGGCAATTAGCACAACAAATGACACTAGCAAAAACTTATGTCCTAATTGCGAAAGAGCATAATAACCTTCACCAAAATCTTTTTTTGAAAATATCAGTAAAAATAACAAGTACCTCACCAAAATTGCGCAGGGAATCCGGAATGGTGGTGGCTGGCGACGCTTTGTAACGGAATGGTGGTCGCCTGTGGAGGAGAGAAATCATCAGATCCATTCGAAGACAGATCGGGAAACACAGAACAAATCGAAGAGAGTTACCAGTGCGAGAAGATGCTGATGCCGGAGAAGAAAAGGTTCGCCGGAAGATGAGGGTTTCGCCGGAAGATGAAGGTCGCCTGTGGTCGCCGGGCTGGAGGAGAAAAGAGGTGGTGCGATGAGGGTTTCGCTGTGAAAGAAGTTTTCAAAGGTCGCAGGGTGTTTTTGCAGACCTAAGGTCGCAGCCTTCAGACCAGACCATAAGGTCTCCTTCTTCATATGCGAACTCCTATGGTCGCCTTCTGCATATGCGACCATAACAGGACCAGTAAGACCAGTTGACCGCCTACGTGGACTGAGGTCGCATTCATATCCTGCGACCTAGAGTAGTTTTATAAATTGTTTTTTATTTGGGGTATTTCGTTGAATTCTTTTCGTTTTTCTATTATTTTCATAAAAAACTCGTCGAACCACCTTGGTAGGTGATGCTATGCTAAGCGATCCAATAGAAGTTGGATCTCTACAATTTAATCACTAACTTTTGAATTTGATAAAAGAAATTTCCTCATCTTAGAGAGCCCTTTTGAAACATATGGAATAATGGGTTCCACCTATGATGCAACTTGTTTCTGGTGGATCGTTTCCCAAAACTCAGATAGCGATACTTAGAGCAATCGAGGAACCATGTCATCCGACCCAGATCTTTCAAAGGAGATACTAGGGATGAGATTGACTCACTTAGAGATAGGCCAAATCTGACAAAGATTGTCAAGGCCTAGAGGAACACCTCAATCTTGGTATGAGCTATTGAGACCCATGACCATAGTGGGAATGTCTATAGTGAAGATAGCAGAGTTCACTATGTCTAGATGGCTTCTCCAAATGTTACAGACCTACCCAGGACCCAGGGAGTGGGATGAAGTAGAACTTCTCAAAAACTCATCTTTGAAAAATTACTTGGGGGGTTGGAAGAGGACATTAGGCCAAACCCTCAACCACGAAGAGTTGAAACAAGCATGGGATGTTTACGTCACATATTGCCTAGTATTCCACCTGTGGTACCACCCATACCAACTCTACAAATATATTTTAGGGTGCCACCTCCAGGGCCTTATCAGCCCTCCCAAATAGTGCCTGGAATCCAAATTTTTGGGAGCCACCACCTGTGGCAGTTCCTATACCTTCACCCGTGGCTACACCCATGGCTGGCCCGTTTGCAACACCTATAGTTATGGCTAATTGGGGAAATCTTGGTAACACGGCTAATGCCATTTTGGGAAGAGACCATTTTCTTTAAGACCAAGTATTGGAGCTCATATACAAGGAGTGTGGTCCTTTAGCCCGGGGGATTCGAACTACAGTGTATAGAAAACTGCAGTAGGTCAAATTTGTGCAACAGTGGGCCGAACTCTTAGCCCATCTACCTTTTATTATCAGGCCTGAGTGGGGTTAGGCCTGATAATACCTTTTATTAGTGCTCAGCTAAAGGGATCAGATGACTCTAACGAGTTTCGGTCAGTGCTGAAGGCACAATGGATCATGCTTGGCCAAACATTTATATGGTCAGCATTCATCTTCAGAGGAATGTCCCTTCAAGTGTTGGCCTTCGATCGTACTGCTGAGGGTTTATGCTCGACATGGCTACGTGGAGAGTTATTCCCTACATTTCGGATAGTTGAATGGACGGACGTGGCGAAGGTGGTTATTGGACATGCAGAAGTGCCAGTCCAATCTGCACGGACGTGGGACAAGCGTCAAGAGCACCGTGATTCCCGGACCATGGCGCTACATTTTCAGCCGAAGCCTCAGGCAGGCTATTGGGTTCCTACTCTATAAATACTCCAAGGGGACTCTTATTTCAGGTACATTCACACTGACTCTCATACTTTTAGGTTGCTTTTTCTCTTCTCTAAAGACTAACTTGATTGTCGAAGTGTCCACCGGAGACCCAACCCCGATCGAGACTAACTTAGTATTGAGTGTTTTGCAGATTTAGTCAAGGGTTCACAAGGTTCACTCGAGAAGTCTAATTCGAATTTCAGACTTCACATTTTGGAGACCATGGTGGGAGAGTCCACTTGACTTCTCACCTCACTTCTCATTCCTACCTTCCAAAACCCTTTCAAATTCAACTCCATATCGAAAATCTCAAATCAGAAGAATGATCAAACTGATCCTAGTTGAGCTAGGAAGATAGTTGTGAGTGTCGGGTCCACTGACCCCATAGCCCTACCACCTCTTCTTACGACTCCACCTACAAAAGTCCCTATCTAGCTTCGTAACCAAATGTACGTTGAGCGTTTGGAGGCTCGATTAGCTGAAAAGGATCAGCTCCTCCAGCTACTCAAAGAGGAGGTCACACAGTTGAAGGTGGCTATCAAGCCCCTTCAAAACAGAGAAGCATCCTAAACCAGGAACTAGAGGCATAATCGAACTCGCTTGTTTGAGAAGAGGGAGTATCAAAATTTCCTAGCCTTTTGGAACAGGTGGGAGACAATGGTGAGGCTGGACGCCGTAAGAGGCCGATGGCCAAGAGAGATTTCACTCTCCCCCTCTCGAGCATCATTCGGGTGACGAGCACCCAGTCCAACACATCTTAGTCCACAAGCAGCTGGGAGCCCAGTCTGTCAGCAGCACCCACTCATTCTCTCCACCGACCATAGCTACGAGCGTCACCCCCACTCATAAAACTCACTTGGACAAAAGGAACAGTGGGCACAAGGATCATTCTCCTCGGCATTGCCACCACTGATAGCGATCCTCTCAATATCACAGGGGTGAAGACCTCAGGTATCAACTTGTTGGCAAATGCATGGGCCCGGTTGAGTGGGAGGTCCGTCAAACAAGGTCCCAATGCAACATCATAAACAACCAGCTTGTGTCCTCCCCATTCACTAGGGAAATCGATAGAGTTCATCCTTTGCGCGGTTTCAGCCCGCCAAAGTTCAACAAGTATGACCCGAAGATGGATGCCTACCTTCACCTGGTACATTTCAGGCAGATGATGTCCCTGGATGATACCAAAGAGGCACTTATGTGCGAGCTCTTTCCCTAAAGTTTAGGAGAGCTCGGCCTGCTACGGTTTGATAAACTGCCAAAGATGTCCATCCCCTCTTTCAAGGACCTCTCCCTCGCCTTCCTTGGTCAGTTTGTAATGAGCAACAAGAAGAAGAAAGAAGTTGATTCCCTTATGGCTCTCAGAAAGTCAGCAAATAGATCCCTTCATCAATATGTTTCTCGTTACTGAGAACTCTTCAACGAGATCCAGAGGTGCAACTTGGCAATTGCTGTCATCTAGGCTTGGATCATCAAAGTTGACTGTTTGAAGATCTGATGTTGGCCAACCCTACCGACACGAATGATCTGATGAGCTAGATTGACAACCACTGTCGACTGGAGAAGGCCCGTAGTGAATGGAGGCAGGCTGAACAAAACCATCCCCGCTAGGGAGATGGGAACAAAAATGGAAGTGGGGGGTGGCGGAGTGTCAATATGGTGACTTCCATCCAAAAGAGGGGCCCTCAGCCTCACAATTTTACTGCCGTGAAGACGATCTTGAAGGTGCCGACCTATGATATCCTCAAGACAATCCAGAATGAGCCTTACTTTGAATGGCCAAGAAGGCCGCTTAGTGACCAACGGAAGCCCAATGATTCTCCTTACAATTGTTCCTATCATAGGGAGAAGGGGCATTTCACAACAAGATGTCGAGCTTGGAGGGACTTTCTCGAAAGGCTAGTGTCTAAAGGCCACCTTAAGGAATACATAGACGAGGAAAAAACAAAGGTCGGACCTTAAGCAGATCTTGAGAAGGAGAACAGTACCGAAGTTTGGGTGATCAACATAATCCATAGGATGGTGGATTCAGCTACAGAGGAAAACCTATGGACTGAGATCAGACGGGCTGCCATTGGTAAGTAGGTCATGACAGTAAGCTCGAGTGGTAAACGCCTGCATCCAGATGGCCTGATCGAAGGTAGTCTTTTTTCTTTCGACCGAGCTCTAGGTAAGCAATGATGCCCCTAGGTAAGCAATGATTTGGAGCATATCCAGATGCCACACAGTGATTCCCTGGTCATCTCACTCGCCTTTGGCAACTCTTTGGTCCCTCGAATCTTGGTGGACCATGGGAACCTGGCCAAGGTCATGTACTATTCCCTGTTCAGAGCACTCCGTCTGAAGGAAATTGATCTTGGGCCAACCGAGGTCCCATTGGTAGGATTCAATTCGGCCCCTACTTGGCCACTCGACAAAATTAGGCTTTCTATCCATACCGGCTCTAGGACTATTGAAGTAGAGTTTTTGGTCGTAGATGTGTTGAGCCCCTACATGGCCATTGTCGGTGGAGTGTGGCTGCACAAGTTGGGAGTCATAGCCTCCACATATCACTTGGTCCTTCGTTATATGGGGACCTATGGACAAGAAGTGATATTGGAAAATCAGTTGGCTGCTAATAACTGCTACGTAGCAGCCGTAAAAAGCAAAGTAAGCCTAGAGCAAGTACACTAGGTGGAAGTGCCAAATGCCCCAGTGCTTGAAGTCGTCGGCACAGAAACCACAAAGAAAGCCATAGAATATATGGTCCCTATACCGGCCGACGACTCAAACATCGAAAAAACCTTTCTATTAGAATCTAGCCTATCGCCTACCAAAAGGTAAAAGATGATAGCCTTCCTCTAGCAAAATAGGGAGGTGTTCGCCTGGACGTCGTACAAAATGTCAGGGGTTGACCCCTCTGTCATCTGTGATAAACTCAACGTCAACCCCTCCCACCAAGCAATCATTTAGAAGCCACGACGTTCGGTAGTAATTCATATCAATGTCATCATCGTCAACTGATTGCTAGAAACTGGGGTTATACAAAAGGTGCAATACGAGACGTGGCTTGCCAACACATTGGTTGTTGAGAAAATGAATGGCAACTGGCGTGTTTGTGTGGATTACACAAACCTTAATGACATCTGTCTCAAGGATTGCTTCCCCTGTCGAGGATCGACCAACTGGTAAACTCAACAACCGGATATGCTTGACTAAGTTTTATGGACGTCTATCAAGGCTACCACCAGATCATCATACATGAACCTAACAAGGAGAAGGCAACCTTCATCTGGCCCCGAGGGCTATTCTGCTATCGAGTAATGCCTTTTGGCCTTAAAAATGTCGGGGCTACATATCAACGAATGATCACCAAGATGTTTGGTAAAACAATTGAAGATACAATGAAAGCCTACATCAACGACATGGTCGTCAAAGGTCAACACGAGGCCGACCACCTAGCACATTTCCAAGAAGTTTTTCAACATCTTGAAGAAGCACAAGCTCCACCTCAACATCGAGAAATGTGCCTTCAAAGTCGACTCAGGAAAATTCATGGGCTTCCTTGTGACCAGGAGGAGCATTGAAGTAGACCCCAACCAGATAACTACAATCAAGAACCTGGAGGCTCCCTACACGATCAAGGGAGTCTAGAAATTTATAGGCATGGTTGTTGCCCTGAACAAGTTCATCAGTCGATTTTTCGACAAGTGTCGGCCCTTCTTTGAGCTCGTCAAAAAGTGTAGCTGAAGAAGCTTCAACTAGACCTCGGAGTGCGACCGAGCACTCCAGGATCTCAAGCTACCTATCCTTAGCACCACTTCTCACCATGCTAAAGGAGAAAGAACCTCTATTCATCTATTTGGCCATTTTCCAGCACGCAATAATCTCGTTTCTAGTGTGGGAAGAGGGCAGGGACCACCTCCCCATCTATTACACTAGTAAGACATTGGTAAGTGCTGAGACCAATCGCCTACCCCTGGAGAAGCTTGCCCTAACTTTGGTCTCGGCTTCGAAGAAATTGGCGCCATACTTTTAAGCGCATCCGATAACGTGTTGACTGAGCATCTTGCCGAGCAGCTCAATTCCCTCTCTAGTCTTTGGCCCTTTGCTTAGTGGGGGATAGATATCGTCGATAAGTTTCTAGTAGCACCTGGGGGCTTCAAGTTCCTGATCACTTCTACCGACTGCTTCAACAAGTGGGTGGAGGCCAAGCCTTTAGTTACAATCGAAGACTGAGACGTCAAATGGTTTGTTTGACGAAATATCATTTTGAGATTTGGCATCCCCTACACCTTTATCTCCGATAGCGGCACGCAGTTCATCGGGGACTTGTTTAAGAATTTTTGTGCCAAGCACATGATCCACTTCTTTAGTTCAACTCCTTTCTACCTTCAATTCAACGGGTAGGCCGAAGCCTCGAACAAGATCGTGCTCGGAGGTATCAAAAAATGACTCCTAGCAACTATGGTAGGTGGGCTGAAGAGCTATACATCGTCTTATTGGCCTACCAAACAACTCCCCATTGCTCCACAGGCTGGACTCCTTTTTCTTTGACCTTCGGCATAGAGGCGGTCATCCCTTTAAAGTTTGATTTTCCAACTATGTGAATGAACGACTTTTCAATCGAATGCGAACAATAAGTCAATCATTACCGCCTTGGACTTGGCGAAAGAGCAGAGGAACTCTGCCAGAATTCAGATCGTCACCTACCAGGAAAAGCTATCCAAAGAATACAACAAGAAAATCCGGTCCCGACCATTCAAGCCTGATGACCTAGTCCTCCGGAGGGTAGTTGGTGCAAAAAGGACAAACAAGCTCGCCCCCAACTGGGAGGGTCCTTACCGAGTGACCAAGATTGCCGACATCAACTCCTATAAACTGGAAGACCTGGATCCGACATGGAACGCCTAGAACTTGTGCAAATATTACCACTAGATTGTACGGCCAAGAGCCTTTTCTTTTCCAATATTTCAGTTATTCAATAAAATTTGTTATTTTCTACACTTGTTGTTTCATTGTTTCTATTCTCACACAGTGGTATTATCGTATGCCTAATACAGTGGCATTGTTGGTCCTCAGCTAACTTGGGATTCGGTTGGCTGCTTTTTGGTACTTTTTGGTTATTACCGAAGACATCATGGTTTAGTGGCAGAGTCGACCATCGGGTTCGGTTGGCTGCTTACCTACGCTCGATGTTTCACCATCTCTAGCTTCTTAGCTACTTGCACAAAAATTCCCCAAATCTTTACTCTCATTGGCATTACCGATTGCTAATAGTCATTACCTACCCAATAGCCCAAGCTCAGCAATGACTATAGGGGAAGAGACTCCTACTACTACTTGGAAAATTGGAAATTGTTGACAAAGACTTGGGAATGGAACGTTCAAATCACATTCACTCAAAAACAAAACCTTGAAAATATGCAAGTATAACCATTCAGCTCCAACCGACGATAGTTTTAGCCATTTAGACACAAAGTAAAACAAATACAAAATACGTCAATGCCAACCAACAATAGTTGGGGTGGATCAAAAGAAAAGTGCAAGTTATAAAACCCGAGCTCATTCCTAAGCCGATGGATAAGTCTCTCCGTCAACGGGAGGTAGGGCTTGATCCTTGGCGGATTTTTCGCCTTTGGCATGAGACAGTGCGACCTCGGGCAACTGCTTAACTTCACCCTTGGTGGGGGGAAGGATTGCATTGCCTTCAGCCTCACCAACTATTGCAACTTTTTCAATGTTCTCTTTGGAGGCTTCGGCATACATTGGACTTCCTCCGCTTATGCTTGTGAATATTTTTGTACACGTACACTTTGTTAGGTCGGTGAAGGCCCCCTTGAGGTCCTTGGGAAGACCCTCGATGATGTCCTTCTATAGCAGCGTTCCCTCAGCCAGGGAATGGGCGGGATGTCTGGTCGTCTACGCCGAGTCTTTGGTGGTCAACAACTGGTTACCCGCCTTAAGAATTGGCTCAAATTTGGTTGATGTTGTCGAAGAAGCTGCTACCTTACCCTTGACAGTTGTCTTCTTAGGGGCCAGGGAAGGAGGAAGAGGTGGGAGGTTCGGTATCACAGTCGATGGAAGGTCTAAGGTCTGTTTCGCAGCCTTCTATTTTTTGGAGTAGAGACCTCGGTGGCATTTTCCTTCCTCTTCCTCCAGGGCTGAAACCTTGATTGGATTTCACTTTGCTTGCTCACCCCTGAGGTAAATCTCAGAGTCTTTGTGTCTCGAGCTCTCCTCAGCATTTCATCAGCTTTTGCAAAGAAACCCTCACCCAAATCAATGTCCCTAAATAACTTCTGAAGCTCAGGATCACTGATACCCGGTATGGTTGAAGAATTGTACCAGAAGATTTGGTACCTGATGATACATCGATCACTGTATCTGGAGTGGTTGATCTCTTGGCTCTCTGATCACAGTATTGACACAATAGGGCGATTCTCTCAGGTGATTTTAGCAGTCAAGTCACAAAATCTATAACAATATGTTCTCATTTCCATCCCAGTATAGGTAAAGGCCAGAGAGTTTCTCTTGGTTTCCAATGTTAAGCCTTAACCTACTGACATCTGCAGCAAGTAGCTACATACTTGGACACATCCTTCTTCATCCCGCTCTACCACTATGATTGTTTCAGATCTTGATACATCTTGGTTCCTCTGAGGTGGACAACGAAGTTCGGTCGATGGAACTCCTTCAATATAGATTCTCTTAGTGTTCCAAAAAGGCACAAAGATTTGTCCTAGGTATCGTTGACCATTGTCAACATGTAAGATACATCTTGCTATTGCTTTTCCTATTGTTAATGGGTGTTTGATAAAGTCAGACTCTTGGTCAAGTCTTTATAACTTCAGAATCTCATCGTGTAGTGTCAGTGTAGCAATCAATGCAAACAAGCAAGCTCCTTTTTTTTTTTTTGTGTTGGAGACCAAACTCTTTAATTTCTCCCAATATCTTCCATTCTCCTACTATCAAATTGACTACACGTTCTCAAGATTTGCGACTAAAGGCATCAGCGGCAATGTTGGATTTCCCTAATGATAAAACAATGTAAAATTTTAGTTTTCCAGATATTCCATCTAGTGTCCTTGCCCCTCATGTTCAGATCCTTCTGAGTAAATATGCCCTTGAGGCATTTGTAATCTGTGAATATCTTGATTTTTTTACCGTACAAGTAGTGACGCCAAGATTTGAGCGCGTGAGCTATTGTAGCAAGTTTCAAGTTCTGCATCGAGTAATTCTTCTCATGTGGCTTTAGCTAACGTGATCCACAGACTATGACTTTTACATTCTGCATCAGTACACATCCTAGTGTTTCATTGGATGCATCACAGTAGACGACATACACCACGTCTCATTTTGGAATGATTAGTATAAGGGCATTGGTGAATCTATTCTTTAGTTCCAGGTATGACTATTCACAAGCGTCACTCAAGTCAAACTTGATTCCCTTCGGAGCCAATTGGGTCATTGGTTTGGCCAATGTCAAAAAATTCAAAATGAATCGTCGGTAATATACAGGGAGTCCCAAAAAACTATGAATCTTGAATACTGTTGTTGTTCTCTTCCAATCTTTGATTGCATCAATCTTAGTGTCATCTACAGCGATTCCCGTCTCTGACACAACATGGCCTAATAATTTGGCTTCTCTCATCAAAAATTTGCATTTGATGGCCTTAGTGTAGAATTAGTTTCCCATAGGATTTAAAGTACGATCCTCAAGTGTTGCTCGTGTTATTCCTCTAATGATGAGTAGACTAAGATGTCATCGATGAACACTACCACAAACTGGTTCAGATATGGTGAGAAGATATTTTGCAATCAACACATGAATATTGTTGTTGTGTTGGTCACCGCAAAAGGAATCACTACAAGTTCATAGTGGCCATAGCGAGTTCAGAATTTCATTTTTTGTATATCTGAATATCTGACTCTTGGAGAACCAAGTTTATCCTTTCAGTTGATTAAATAGGTCATCAATTCTAAGGAGTGGGTAACAATTATTGCCGGTGACTAGATTGAGTTGACGATAGTCGATGCAAAGTCTAAGCGTCCCTTCTGTATTCTTGGCAAATAGAACTAGAGCTCCCCATGGTGATGTGCTCAAATGGATGAATCCCTTCTCGAGTAGTTCTTATAGTTGAGTCTTCAATTCTCTGAGCTCTGTTGGTGCCATGGATATTAGTGTCTAATAAAATCATTCAAAGCATCTCGCCCATCCATTTATTGCAAACCATTCTCAAAAAATTCAGAGAGAGAGAGAGAGAGAGAGAGAGGGGGGGGGGGTCAGTTTGTAGAACCAGAACCCAAAACATCAGGTGATCAATTCTTCACGTTCTTCATAGTTTTCATTTAGTTCCTTACTTGAACCAATTTGAGCATGACAACAGAGTTGTGTGAACAACTTATATAGATGATGCAATCTTAAGGTGAGTCTGGATATGCCTTTCTTACTTGAACCTTTCGAATGATACGTTGAAGCATGAGCTTTTGTTTAAAGAAAATGAATATCTTGATGATGGTGCATTCATGTGAAATACCATGCTTCAACATGTTAAATTGGGAAACATTTTGATCATCTTATAAACCATGAATTAATCTGTGAAGTTTGTTAACAAAATATGATCATAAGACGACATCTTGTTCAAACAGTGACCCCGACCGCTAGGGGTTAGAATAGCAGAGAGTGTAACAAAGGTGGCAACCACAACTAGTATAGTGACCATGACTAGTGTAGTGTTGGATGACGTCATATCATTTTATTAATTATCGAGGATCTTCCCTCTTAATGGAGTTGGAAACTGTTTAAATGAATTTATTGTATGATTTATGGAAATTGAGAAATGTATTTCTGATTTGTCCTAAGCTACAACCCTTGAATCTAAAAATGCAAGTTCGTGACATGTTATTTTAAGTAGCGGGGCTATAATGTTGTAAATCATTTGATGTATGAATATGAGACTAATGCATGTCAAAACTTTGAAAGTTAGCATACCTAGGCTTCACACTAGTTTTATGCTAATGAATATTGCTATGCTACATGTTAGGTAATGGAGTAGGAAATGATAGAGCTTAACGGTGGACGAGCCTAGTTGTGTTTTATTATTGTTTATAAGGAATTGTATTGCACTTTTTAAGGTTGTTTATGAAAGATTGACGTGTGTACTTTTGTTAAGTTGTTGTTTAGGCCATGTTTGGGCCAACAACATGTTGTCATTGTAAATTATACAGGTGCAATGATGTATATAAATTGTAGGTCATTGGGTTACTTTGTTGGTTACATTTCATCTTTCCGTAAACTTTGAGTATCTTTAAGGTTTATATATATAGTTTATAGATGGGAAATCCTTAAGCTTATTATGTTAGAGGAGACTTACTGGCCAGTCATTAAGCCTTCTTATATCGAGATGGGTCATGACACATAGGCAGCTCGAGAAGCACAACCATGATTTCAAAGATTTTGCTTGAAAGTTCTAGTCCACTTGAATTGGATCTTTGACTTATTTTCAACAATAACTCATGCTACACTGACAATCGAGTTCCTTCAAAGAGGGGTAGTTGTAGACCCCTCAATTTGGATCTTCATTAGAACCTTTAAACGACATTTACATGATTCCCTAATGATAAAAAATACAAGAGCCTTGGATTGATTGGTTAATTGTTTCAAAAACTTACAAAGATAGAAACCAAGATCCTTTGACTCAATCAAAAATAGCATACGCTATGTTAGATGGCGTATGCCTTCTAAATGGCAACGTAAGCCACATAGACATGGTGTACGCCATGTCTTATCGGCACATATTATGCTATCGCTGTTAGTTGACCAGGCATAGGGGGCTCCATGCTTGTCTCAAATAGAAGGTCTGATGCAAGTTTTTAACTAATGATTAGGCTTTGTATTGCCTATATAAACCCATCTAAGGGTCAAAGGTTGGAGTTTTAAAGACAAATTTATTGTCTCAAAGCATAAAAGTGAAGTAGGTAGGAGAGAAAGACTTGGAAGTGGTTCTCTATACATTCTATTTCAACCTAAGTCTTGAATACCCTTAATTAAAAGAAAAGGCCAAAGGATCCAAGGCTTGGGACAAGTATAAATAGAAAAGTGTAACTTGCACTTGTTTTTTTGAAGGGAAACCTTGGAGCCCATATAGTAACTAATATTGGTCTTGGAGTGCCAATAACCTTTACTTGAAATTCACAAGGAGTCAAATAAGGGGCAAAAACTCAAAAACTTGAGTGGTCAAACAAAGTCCACTATCCTCTAGGATTCACAAAATTCTCACAATTGCCTCCTCGCGATGACAAAGTCAATTGGTTCTAAGAACTAGTCAACTTGTACCATGGCTTTTCGAAATTCCAATCTGGCTATTCTATCTTCTCCGCCGATCATGATGGAAAAGTGACAATCTAAAGAACTTCTGGCTGTCTTCACATTCCTTAATTTCGAAGTCCCATTAGAAGATATTCTTTGAACAAACTTCCTGTTGGCTTGCCATATCATTTTTGCTATAATATTGAACAAATAGTATCCTACTAAATTCAGGCCTTCGCCACCCATTTGCCCAATCTCTTAAACTGATTGGAGTTGCATCAACAATATGATAGTTTAGATTGTTTTACATTTCCCAAGCATAATGAAAACCAAGCAAAAAGCTCCGACTCAACTTTCTCTCTATTCCTCTCACTCTTCCACCAGGAAAAGGACAATATCTATTCAAATATGTAACTACAAAATATTGTGAGAGAAGTCCCTGCGACCAGCCACACCTTATTGATAGTGAAAAGATCGAATATTACAAATTAACATATATTTACAAGCGACAATCCATGTACATGACGAGATGTAATGGGGAGGGAGGGAGAGAAGTAATATTAGGATTAGACAGTAATGTAATTAGGATTATAACTTGTGTTGGAAAAATAATTTGAATAACAAAAATTAAATGAGTTTATCCAATGAAGAATAAGTAGTCGCATTCAACCAGGAGAGAGAAAAAAAGATAAATATAAATTAAAAAAAGTTGATGAGGAATTTTGTTTGTTTTTTAATTTATTTAAAAAAAGAGAGTAACTCATGAATTATACGTGCTTAAAATATAGTAATAAATACATCAATAATGCTACTGATATTTCATTTTGTACCTCATATTTTATTGTATACTGAGGTGATATTCCTTCCCCTACTCCCATCTCCCCTCTCTCTTTCTGAGCTGTCATATTAGTATGCGGCAAAACACAATGTATAAAATGAAGCGTCAGTAGCATTATTGTAAATAGATAGATACAGGGGCTGATAGACCCTTAGCACATGGGGGTCACGTGACCCCCTTGAAATTCTCTCTATTTTTTTTATACGTATATTTTGGAGATGGGGGTGCGTGTTGTGTGAGAAAATGGTACCGTTTTGAATTTTAAATAAAATACTTTTTGTGTGTTGTGTGCACACACACCATTAGCAAAATTTTATTTTAAAATTTCGGGTTTGCGGTTAATCTTGAAATATTTTTAAGTTAACGGTGAATTTTTAGAATTTTTTTGAAAATAAAATATAGAAACAACGACCGAAAGAGGTTTAAATAAGCGGTGTTGGTCACTTTTTTTAATGTGCTGGTGGCAAAATGGATATTTTTTGACCGATACAGCTCATTTGAGCCCTCTTTCTCTCGTGTTCTCTAAATTTTATTTTTAAAAAATTCAAAAACTTTACCTTTTGCTTAATTTTTCTCGAGATTAATCGCAAACTCAAAATTTTAAAATAAAATTTTGTTAACACATGTGTGCACAACACATAAGCGATATTTTATTAAGAACTCAAAACTGTACTGTTTTTCTCACACAGCATGTGTGTTGCGCTCATAGCACAGTACATATTCAATTCCCATATTTTTGACGTGCAATCTAAATTTAAATTTAAGTTAATTTACTTTCATTATATTGCAATGTAATTTCTAATAGTTTTTGAATAAATGATCATCCTATGTGAAATTTTTGAATCCGACAGATAAATTTATAGTGTAAGGGCTAGTTTCGGCTTTTAAAATTATTTGGACCTTCAGCTTTACCTACTTGTTTGATGGGAAAATTGTACAAGTTACGTGTGCTATGGACTTGGACCGGATTCAGGGGGCTTACTGTGCAGGGTGCACAGCAGCTCCTGCTGCACAACGAAACTATGCCGTTTCACTATTAAACGATGTTGTTTTAATAAACGGTTTTGCTGCCTTATTTTGCTGATAAAACCACTCAAAACGACGTCGTTTTGAGTGGTAAAAAAAACAAAACCCTAAGTTCTGTCATAAACTTAAAGCGCCTCCCACCTCTCTCTCACCCCTTCTCAGCCGAATCAACACTGATCTCTCACCCCCTCTTAGCCGAATCACCACTAATCTCCCTCCCTCTCGCTGATCGATCTCCCTCCCTCTCGCCGCCGAATCACCATCGCATCGCTGTCGTCTTCCGCCTTTGTGAACCAAACACAATGGTAACTCTCCTACTGTGCATCAACCGCATCTTCCGGGCATTTTTCAACTGATTCTTCTCCGTTTTGTCGACCTCCGCATTTCTGCCGGCGTCCTCCATTCCAGGGCTGATTTTCATCTCATGAAAAGGTATGAAAACTCTTTTTTTAATAAGTCAAGTATTGGAGTAGTGGAGAATATTTTAACAACTAAAATATAATATATTGGTTAAGAATCATGAAAGATAAATCTAAATTACCATAAACTAATATAGCCTAGCATGCTTGAAATATAAACTAATATAGGAAAGAAAATCATGTAAAACATAGAATGGAAGAATAACTTAGTTTACTGTTGGAAGGAAAACATAGAATGCTTGAAATATAAACTAATGGATTTCTAATGTTAATTTACTGTTGGATTCTATTTTTTTTTTTGGCTAAGCTACTGCTGTATTCTTATGTAAAGTTCACGTTTTACTCGTGTACTCACTAATTTGCACTGAAGGATAACTTATTATTTTATTGGAGTGTTTACCGAAAGATATAAAATTTGGTCTCTAGTTTGCATAGTCATAACAGTAAAAAATTTCAGTGAAAGATAAGGGGTACTGTAGAAAAATTTGGTCTATAGTTTTTAGTTTATATAGTTTATATCAATGAAAAATTTCATAGTTTGATTTTTTAATTGTATTAGTTTGATTTCTTAATTGTGTTACTTCTCTCCTTTTTATTTCAAATTTTGCACATAATTATTTTTAGAATGGAAGGAGGTGGAGTTGAGGGGTCTATAGAACATAATGGAGAATTGTTAAAGGATTATATACCATGTATTGCTATGGAATTTGAGTCAAAGGAAACTGCATTTCAGTTCTATAACGAATATGGAAAGATTAAAGGATTTAGTATTAGAAAAGACTACCAAACAAGAAGTAGGAAGGATGGTATGGCCATCAATAGAAAATTTGTTTGTAGTAAAGAGGGAGTAAGAAAAAAGGATAAACGGAATCAAACAGTAATATAGTCTAAACGAGACACGAGAACTGGTTGTAAGGCATTTATGTACGTCTCAAGTAAGCGAGATACATTGAAATGGGTTGTGACAAAGTTTAATGATATGCACAATCACATGTTGCATTTTCTTGAAATTGCTCATATGATGTCATCTCAAAGAAGATTGTATGAGTCCCAAGGTATAAATGCTGAAATTGCTGAGGCTACTGGGTTATCTCTTAAGTTGTCCGGTGCCCAAGCTGGGGGGAGAGAGTTTGTAGGATTCATGTGAGAGGATCTAAAAAGCTATTTGCGGGTTAAAAGAGAAAGAGACTTACAATATGGTGAAGCAGGAACTTTGTTGAGACATTTTCAGAAACAAACTCTTGAGAATCCTTATTTTTTTCATGAAATGCAATTGGATATAGATGAGATGATAACCAATATTTTTTGGGCTGACCATCAGATGATCACAGATTATGGGCTTTTTGGGGATAC
>JABCMJ010007772.1:0-24772 GCA_014822125.1 Arbutus unedo
ATTTCTAGGCATACATGACAACAAACTAATAAATGAAAGAAAGCATGCCCATTGGTCATGATTTCATTTGCACTTAACTTCACCATCACAATATTATTTCTCTACAAACGTATACGTAGAACTGCTGAAAATATCACGAATCTTCATCGACGCCCTCATCTTCTTCATGTATGGTGGCAAGTTCAAGAGAATTGAAAGATTTATGTGGATAGAAAACGAGTGTCGGAGCAACCTCCATCCAAAAATTCGAGTTCCTAATCTTCTTAGTCATTTTTACCCTAAGGGCTTGATTTGTCTCTCTTCCTCCTGGTAACAGAAGAAAGAAAGATAGTGTAACTTCGTGTAATTCTCAAAGGGATAGCTATGTCTTTGTTGGTAAAGAGAGAATGGGGAAGGATGTGTATGTACAAGGCCCCTTTATACAGTAAAGGCATGAATAAAGGGGGTGGTACAAACTGTGTGGTTTACCACATGAATTTCCTAGTTATGGGGGAAAGAATTAGTGGAAACAAAACAAGAGATAAAATAAAGGGTTGCGAGAGCTTTCAGACCTTTTTAGGCACAAATCCAAGTAAATAAATATGCCCTTTATTTTTGTAAAAATGTAAATACTTATCCGAATAGACATATACAATATATAGCCTGTTTCTTTATCCCAAATTTGGGCATCTAATTGGAATGTATGTTAGATGACCAACTATCCAATGCCGGGCTGAAAGATCTTATCCTACATTAAAATGTGGTGTTTACTCGATTATTTAGTCATATTTTGTCTGACATTAATATTTTGTGAACTTTTTGTCTGTCTCGATGAGACGAATTTAATAAATATAACATTTTATCTCTATTCAAACTCAAATGTATGTTATGAGCTGTGTGACCGCAAAGAAGACACAGAGCATGCGACAGAAAACAGAGTTCCATGAAATAGTATAGAGTTCGACAAGTAGAACCTATGTAGCATGGATATATATGAATACGGATACATACACGATAACTCCCAAAAAATAAAGAAACAGACACAAAGAGAGACGTGGCATTTTTTAAAATTATTTCTGAGTTATGCACTTATACTGTAACTACCAAATATTTTAGTTTGGACTTGCATCGAATGTGTTGTTGAACTGATAGTGAATGTCAAAAAACTGTGAGTGTCTACCAAATATTTTCATTTGGGCGTAATCAAATATTTTAAATTACACTTTTGGCCCAATTATAATCAAACTTCAAATATTTACCCTGAAAAACTACTAAAATTTATAAAGGCCACCTACTTATTTCCAACTTGACCCCTTAAAACCATATTTAAATCTATTGGGCATACAATACGTGTCCCTGCAAGTCCCATGTCTCCAAGTGTCCAACACAGATACAGATACGACAAACTCCTAAGAGTGTCCGTGCTTTCATAAATTAAAACATGAAAAGTCAAAATTGGTAACCGCTAGATATCTTGATTACTGCAAGTATCTTCAAAATTATAAAGTCCAACACTAACAAACAGGCAACACGTTTTACTGATTCCTGACAAGAATCTAAACATCTCGGCCGTGGGAAGAAGTTTAAACGCCTAGCAAATTCTTACAAAGCCTAACAATAACCAAGCTGCGCTGAGCCAAAAAACACAATAACCAAGCTGCATGTTGTGGGAGTTTTTGGGTGACGCATCACAAAACAAAGTCACGCAAAGCTGATTCCACCATTACCACACCATAAACTTTGAGTAAAGTAGGAAAGTGGCCCAGAAATTGTGAAAGAACTCGTCACCCCTACCTAAGAGTTTTGATCAGATAGGAAAGATAAATTAGCGTCTAAATTCGCACAAGACATGCATATTTGTGGTTATAATCACAGAACGATGTATTGGTGAGCACAATGAATGTTGAGCTACAAACAGGGCAGTCGCAGTAATTCAAATTACAAAAATTGGGAACTTGTATCTACTACTCTATAATGCCCAAATAAAGCTAAGAAATTAAGCAAGCAAGAAAAATGGCCAAAAGAGGGTAATACAAGCTTGCCGAAGAAAAAGGATTAAAAAAGCCTTCAAGGCAATAGAAATGAACAGACATCATTTCATGATAATTAGCAGATATTGATTTAAAGCCAGGAGATAGCACAAGACAAAAAGGACAGAAAAGATGACGGGAAGTGAAGCTGCCATGACAATCAAACTAAATGACATGAAAACTCAGAAGCAGTGCATACCAATTCTCTATTTCTCCTATTAAGTAGGGGCCTTTGTTAACCTTTAAACCACACGACAAAATAACACCCCCACGCACTACTAATTTCACAATCAGTAAAGCCTATGATGCATGAATTGTACGGGATACAGACACGATACAATACAGCAATACAAGAACATTTTAAAAATTAAAATACAGGTACCAGTAAAATACATTAGATTAAAATATATTTTTCTAGTTTTCTAGCCTTGTATTATGCATTAATAACGAGAATGGTGATAATATCATTGTATATTTCATATGCAATAGTGTCGTATACAAGTCTGCTTGGTTTTGGTCAATTATTGAAATCAAATCCTATGAATCACATTATAGGACACCATAAAGAAAATATAATATGATGGTAACTTCCACTATGTTTTCCTTTCTACAAAGTTTTTATTAACGTACTAGGAATATAATAGTTTGCTTATTATGAATGATTTACTGTAATGTTATAGTTGTCATAATTTTAACCTCATAAAAGTTCGGATTCGTGATCTGAAGTATCTGATACGTCAAAAATTAAGAAAATTAATGTGTAACCAAAATTCCAATACGCTTATCAGTAACTTCAGCACTCCAACCACTAGACAGCGGTAAAGTGCTACAACTGAGTAAATTGACAAACTTCATAGCACTTCACCAACATTCTGTGGCAACACTCAAATTTCCTTATGCTCAACACCAGATCACTATCCATATCATTGCATTTCACTTGTAACAAAATAAACAGAAAAACCAACATTCAACTGCAACCGATGAATTAAGATGTGTAAACAAATTTGACCAGCACATTTCATCAAATTCAGCATTCAAATATCATCCTGTCAAAAACCCTAAACAGGAAAATTACATCTCTGAATGAAACCTAACAAGTGATAATTTAAGCTCAAACACCAAAAATTCGGAGACATAAGGCCCAAAATCGATAACTTCAAATTCTGAAAAATAAAAACATACATAAACATACTCTAAAACTTTGCCCAATCAATCCTGAGGGATCTCAACGTCACCATCAGCAATCTCCTGCTGCAGAGCCTTAGGGTCCTTACCATCAACAGTACAACCAACAGAAACACAAGTGCCAAGTATCTCCTTCACTGTCCCTGTTAGTTCCTTGGCCATCGATCTAGGCCGCATGACCTTAGCGATCTCAATAACATCATCAAGTGAGATGTTGCCAGTGTGTTTAATGTTCTTGGTCTTCTTCCGATCACGCTCGGGCTCCTTCAGGGCCTTGATGACAAGCGCAGCAGCCGAGGGGACGACAGCAACCTATGTTGTTTAATATTTTGGCAGTTAGCAAAAAAGCCATTTTGATTTTTCAATTGATTCTAATATCTTTTGAACATGTTCACTCTTTTATCCTCCGTTTGGACGGTTTTCCAATGAAGGGATTTGACATTAGTATCCCATGAACGGAGCTCAAATTTAGAGCTGAAAGCTTACATATGGATATTTAAACACCCACTTCCCGTGTTTATCATGACAAGTCTAACATAAAAATTCAATAGGAATAATTTGAAACATTTTACAAGGATCCAACAATGTATCTCCTTTACCTCTCATCAGATTAGTTTAACAAACCACCTATGCCTAAACCTCTTATACTTCCATTGAATTTGAACGTAAAATCCCTCCATTACAAATCTACACCTAGCCAAAACTTTTCAGTCTTAATGAATGCAAAAGATGCATGTACAAAATGCTTTCCTACCGATACTGTAATATATAATAAAGATATAACCCAACTAACAACTTAGATCAGATAGTACATACCTTGGCCTGACGGTTCTGGACTGTGAGCTTGACGGTTACGCGAAGGCCCTTCCAGTCCTTGGCCGTCTCCTTGGCGATGTCTTCTCCGATTTTCTTCGGAGAAAGACCAAGGGGTCCGATTTTGGGGGCAAGTGAACTCGCGGCCCCGACCTCACCGCCGGTGACGCGGACGTAGACATCAACTACCTGCGAAGGGTCGAACTTCGGCGGCATTTTGAGGCGACGCTGTGGGGATTCTGGAGAGGGGTAGAGAGGGGAGTGGGGGTTGCGGCGACAGAGAAGAGGATTCGCGTGGTTTTGGGGGTGATATATGAGGTAGGGTTTTGAAACGTAGACTAAAATGACCGATTTGTCCTTGAAATATGTTGAATGGGCTAATTTCTTTTGTGGGTTGCAGTTTTGAAAGCCCAAAACTGTGAAGCATAGAGCGAACGAAGTTCTTAATTTTGTTGGATAATAAATTTTGTTGAAATATGTTGAATGGGCTAATTGTCTGGATTTGATTTCTAATTTGTATTTTTTTTATCCTTATTATACAAAGTTATTGAAATATTTTTTTATTAAATAAATTTTGTCAAGTGGATAGAATAATATTTTAGTAATTTTTTTATAATAGATACAAAAAAAAAAGTACAAATAGACAAGAAAAAAATGTTTAAAAATCAGTTTCGTAATTCTTGCACTCTCTTAATCCATCACTCTTTTTTTTTCCGCTTTTGTTGAAAAAGTATGGGAAGATTTCATAAAAATAAAAACAAAAAGAAAGTATTTTTCAAACCAGTAGAATAAAGTATTAAAATATCTTAAAACATAAATTCTTGTTTAGACATATTACAGTCATTAAATTCATTTGTAAAATGACACCTTGCTGAAACTTAAAATTCTGGGATTGAAAAATCCTCCTTCTTGCCCTTCTTGATACAATTGATCTCCCTCTCTCCCTTTATTCGTCGCTCCCTTCTCCTTCCCTCCCGCGATCAAAGGTCAACCCTAGAACCATGGTCACCAGGCGAGTCTGCCCCAGGCTCCCTGCTTGAAAATTAGGATTCCATGTCGAAAAATTAGAGTCCTCTGACTGAAAATTAAGGCCTTCAATAAAATGTAAATAATAAATTCTTAACATAGATCAAACATTGTGAAAAATAATATGAAGTTAAGTTTTCGTAGAGGAAAAATATGTTATTAATATCTTTAAGATACATGGTTCGCCATTCTTGATATTTTTTTTTTCGTTTTCATTTCTACCCCAAATTCATATTTTGTGTTATCTTTTACATAAAAGAGATTTTAACTATCAAGGCATAAATAATTGATTTGTTGTATTTAGTTTTTTATACTTTTTGTATTGTTCTTGGCCAAGATTATCAAAATAGATATAAATATATTAAATTTAAAAAATAATCACTTAATTTTGAGATAAGTGAGTTTCCTTGCTAAAAATAATTTTTTGTTTTTTCATATTGAGAGAGGTAGTTATTTTATTGAACAAACAAGTTTTGTGGGTAAATGTTGCACTGTGTTAAAAAAAATTATAAAATCTCAAGTATTTTAGTAAAATAACTAAAATCACTTTAGTTGAATTTTTATACGAAACTTAAACTAAAATGAGAACAATAATTATATATTTGTCTATTGCAATCATTTTGAAGTTCATTTTGTTGATTTAGAAAAAGACCATATGCCACCTTCATCTCATGTTATTTATTTATTTATTTTAAAAGAGAAAATTAAGTAATTTTTTGCATATTTTTTAATTTTTTACATCACTTTAAAGATTTTAACTAGGTCTTTTGATTGATATAGAAAAAATCAAAAACAAATTGTGCAAGAGTCTTTTACTTTTTTATCGGTTGGGTGGTTGACCAATTGCTGAGGGCAACCAATCAGCTGTTGAGGGCAATCGTTTGGTAGTTTGTTCAAGTGATGATTTTGAAAGTTTTACACACCCAATCAACGTAAAATCAAATCCTACACTTATACCTTGCACATACTTACACATTTTATTATTATTATGTCCATGAACTCCGTGGGATTTCATGAGAGCGGGATTTTCAACTTGCGACCATAGTATCATTATAGTTACGCTTTTGTTAAAACTATTGTTATGGTATCATGTTCATGATTTGTTGAAAAATCTAGTATTTATTATACTGTTAGTTGGTCGTTATGCCATTAAGCTTCGTAATTATCATAAGTTGTGGGATTATTGTTGGAGAACTTGGATGTAGTTGTTATTTTGTTGGATGTTCAATTTTAGCCGTGACATTATCCATTTTTTTGTAAAGTTGTCATAATTGAATTTGGGAAAACCTAGACTTGAATGTTAGGAACGTTGGTTTGTACGACACTTAGATCAAGACATCAAAAGGATCATTGAGTGGTTGGTTTAATCTGATCACTTGTGAAGACAAGTAGGGACAACTAAAACGGAATATGGAATTGATGTATTGGCTTGAGCAACTTCAAATCGTCAGTGATGCCAGTGAAACTCGTATGAGTGTCGAATAGTGTGCCAGACAATCTTAAACTGAACGTTCAGTGATGCCAGTGAGACTCGTATGAGTGTCAATTAGTGTGCCAGACAATTTTAAACTGAACGTGCAATAGTTAAGATGCGTTGTGGTCTTAATGCACCATAACGATTATTTTTGTTTTGTAAAGACCCTAACCAAGAGTAGCTAGAGTCGATTGAGGGTGACTCTATGGGTTGGCAAACCCCAAAGGGGTGACGATCTTGAATTGAACGTGTAGCAGTTAAGATATGCGATCTTGACTTGAACGTGCAGCAGTAAGACGCGCGAGCTAAGACTTGATTCACCACTTTCGTTTTGACCTAGGTAAGGTGAGGTCGGGATTGACTTGAGTGGATGATGGAATGTCCTAACCTTGCAAGGTCAATGGTGACTTCGTTGGGTACATAACTATGACTAAGATCATCAAAAACCCGTTATAGGTAATGGCTGGTCAATCTCAATCAAGAACTTTACACTAGATTCGACAAGTAGGTTTTGGCTTCCCGATTAGGGAATCTTAGAAACACTAAATGAAGATTTATAATGAGCATTCTGTTGTTTCATACACGATGTTATTATTCCGCTTTTGCTGTACATGTACCTTTGGGTTTAGTTTTCGAGTATGTTTTTCTATCAAGTGTAAAAACTCATGGAGCAACTTCTCTTCCCCTGACATTTCATGTCAAATATAGAAGGGTAACTGGAGATGTCATCCAAACAGGAAGAACCGGACTATGAAGACAAAGAATTCAACAAGGTTTGGTTGACATATCTTTAGAACCTCTGAATTTTATACGTTTGTCATTCATATAAACCTGCAAGGGCATTTTTGTCATTTTAATTATAATATTGCTACTGGTCATTTTTATTATATGAGGATATTTCTTTTACAATGTTTGATTTACTTAGCAAGTGCTTTTAAAAGGGTATTAATAACGTTGTCGAAAATCGAAGCGTCACATAAATTGTAAATTAACATGCACCTTTCACCATGGGGGCGCACTTTTATTTATAGATTTTATGACTTAATTTTTTCAATTCTCTTAGCTTTCTAAATCCTTATTAAAAATGAAGTGGAAATGTCTTCTGATTGACAACTAATGAGATAAATACGACATGGACTTTCTAGGAAATTATCTTTTACCGTTAGAGTTTCATTCAATCTCGAACTTTTCAAAGTTAAAGTGGTTTTGGACTCCTTGTCCCTTTTTGATTAGAACATATCCCAAGATAATAAGAATTCATTTTTATCCATAATACAAGATTGTTAACCACCTTTTTCAAGTCGGCAAACAAGTAAACTACCTTCGTTAAGTTAGCAATATGCATGCGCGTGAGAGTATCTCCTTGCCAAACTCATTTAAATATCTAAGAAAAAATTCGATAATTCTTATTTAAGTTTTACCTCCCTCAATTTTTCCCCAACTTTGTTTGCTCCTCACTGGTCTGATGGAATATACAAAACTACAAGAATTCATATTGGTAGATACTTCCTTCTTGAATATACTTCTCAAACCGTTACTTAAAATCTATACAGTTGTATTTAATGCAATTGACATCATTTCAACTTTTTATGGAAGGACGCGCCTTTTCATGCGTGTCGTTACAAAACTTATTAAATATCTTTTTCCTTTTCCAAAAAGGAAAAGGTAATTTTCCAATTTCTTTTTCCTCTCATTTACTTTCACCCTTTAACTTTTACTCCTCTTACTCCTCATCTTCTTTCGAAATCTTACTATACTTGCACCTTTTCTAGTTTTATTGTTCCACGATTCAATTCTCTATAAGTCTTTCTTGAATCCTGGTTTTTTCCATTCTATTATTACTCATATCTAGGGGTTAAAGAAAAATTGAAAAATCCGAACCGATCGACTTCAGCTCGGTTCGGTCAGTCCAAAAATTATTCCATTAGGCTTCGGTTTTATGTTTTTAGAAATTCGATTTTTCGGTATGGAGTCGGTTTCCCAGTTGCCTTTAGTACACTGAACGGAACCGAGCCGATTTAATTCTAAATCTAATCCAAGCTGTCCATTGATAATCTAAGTTTCTAAGTTGTAACCCTAATCCTATTCTGTATTTCTTGCCTTTCAGAAAATCTCTTGCTTTTCAATATCTCTCTCTACTATCAGTCGTCAACTCTCTACTCCCTGTGTATCTCTATATCTGTATGTGATGCCGAGTGGGTCGCGTCCATATTTTTGGAATGCTTGGATTGGTTATGGACCAAACGGACTGGTGGTAGATTGACCCATGGGTCTTATGGTTAAGGAAAAATGTTGTTTTGATCAAGGCCCATTGATCTTAAAATCATGGGCCACAGTGGTTTTCGGCCTAATTCCTTCGTTTATGCCTTGAATCAACAAATTTGTCGTTTTAAGAAAGATTTGCTTTCTTTATATCTTTTCGTAAGAATGTCCTTTTTAGTTGCCGTTTATTTTGACAATCATATATTTCTTTTTAGTATTTGATTTTCTAATCAAATAAGAATTTTCCGTTTTGGTAATTTTTCTATTTTCTTTTATTTAGGCTAGATTAGCAAGCCTAAATCTTTATTATTTCGTTTCCTAGTTGACATAGGGTTCTATGTCCCTATAAATTATTTTGTAAGTCTAAGGGCTAAATAGTTTATTAGTGATTAAAAAAATTGAGTGTTTTACTCAATTTGTTTGTTCAAGGAGAGAGTACCTCTAGTTCAAATAAGGTTTGGGATTGTCTTTGTATTACACTTATCCAATTATATGCTTCGCTGCATTAGTTGGTATCAGAGCTAAGTTTCAATCCTAACTATGGCCGGAGGATGTGTTGGAGGTCGAGGATGTTGACCTAAAATTGCTACTGTTGACGAAATTTATGAACGCGATGACAATAATCGAGAAGCTCGAATAGGGGAAAGTTACGTTCGACTGCATCATATGCTTGTGGTTGTCTTACAATGCCTCGAGGCTCTGGAAATTGCTACCCAACCTCATTGGCGTCCACATGACCCTATCGCTCAGGAGGAGTTTGAGGGCTCGGATGCTGATGGCTCTAATTCTTTTGCTGAAGTTTGTCAACCAATGAGACGGACGCAAGATATCGTGGTTAGTAACTGCGATTCTCATTATTGGGAGTCAGACTTAAAAATTGTTATGCTTGAATTTCAGAGAGGTCTGACACCAGAAGAGTTTCTTGATTGACTTAACGCCATCGAAGAGATTCCAGAATTCAAAGAGATTCCAGAGGACAAGAGGGTGCCTTTAATGGCTACCAGGTTTCGAGGAAGAGCCTCTTCTTGTTGGCAACAACTTAAGATTACAAGACAAAAACAGGGTAAGGAGAAAATCAGGAATTGGGATAAGTTGAAGAAGAAGATGCATGCTGCGTTCCTACCTCATAATTATTCGCGACTGATGTGCCAGCGACTGCAAAATCTCCAACAGGGCACACGTACAGTTAACGTTTACACCAACAAGTTTTACCAACTCATGGCTAGGAATGACCTTACAGAAACAGAAGAACAACAGATTTTTCAATTTGTTGGTGGGCTACGACAACAGATTAAGGATGAGTTAAACATGTACGATTTATTCTCAGTTTCATATGCCCACCAGAGAGCCGTAACACTAGAGCATCGATTCAATAGGGGGCGACAGCAACTAGCTGGAACAGTACCGCTCATATACCAGCGACCATTGTTTCAACAAACCGCACAAGGAATTCTTTACCCGTCACAATTGCAGCGCCCAAACCATCATCTTCTGTCTTTAAGTGTTTTAAGTGTGGCGAGCTGAGACACCGCGCTGTTGATTGTCGAAAGGTCGATCGTCTTGGAAAGACCTTGTTCCTAGACACATAAGATTGTCAAGAGGAGACAGTAGGGTATGATCACGCGCTCGCATATGATGGTATTGATGAACAAGTTATTGACGAGGAGGATGTAGTTGGGGATTAGGGTCCGTTGCTGGTAGTTCGTAAAGCTTGTAATGCTCCTCGAGGCGCTAATGGGGAGTCTGGGTTACGTAATGATATTTTCCAATCAGCCTGCACAATTGGAGGCAAAGTTTGTCGCTTTGTGATTGATTTAGGGAGCTGCGAGAACATGATTTTTGAGGAGGCAGTGTAGAAATTGAATCTGATGACAAAGCCACACTCTAGTCCTTACAAGTTGGCTTGGCTGAAAAAGGGCAATGAGATAAAAATTTCAAAACGTAACTTGGTGTCTTTCTTAATTAGTGTAAAATATAATGATAAGATCTCGTGTGACGTTGTTGCTATGGATACTTGCCATCTTCTGTTGGGGAGACTTTGGCAATATGATCGAAAAGTTAAACATGATGGCGGCACGAATACTTACAGCATAATATTTGGTGGCACCAAGATTAATTTTTTACCATTAAAAGATGTAGTAACCAAATCACCAGGTGGCAAGGTTGCCAATTTTTTAGCACGGGCGGAGACGGAAGAGGATAACTCATCTTTTGATGCTTCTCCTTCGAGGGCAAAGTTCTTTCAAGCTGATGAGGATGATGTCGAGCGGGTCGCGTCCATATTTTTGGAATGCTTGGGTTGGTCATGGACCAAATGGACTAGTGGTAGATTGACCCATGGGTCTTATGGTTGAAGAAAAATGTCATCATGGGTGGAGACAGAAGAGGATAACTCATCTTCTGATACTTCTACTTCGAGGGCAAAGTTCTTTCAAGCTGGTGAGAATGATGCCGAGGGGGTCGCGTTCATATTTTTGGAACACTTGGATTGGTCATGGACCAAACAGACTGGTGGTAGATTGACCCATGGGTCTTATGGTTGAAGAAAAATATCATTTTGATCAAGGCCCATTGATCTTAAAATCATTGGCCATAGTGATTTTTGGCTTAATTCCTTCGTTTAGCCCGCTGAATCAACAAATTTGTCATTTTAGGAAAGATTTACTTTCCTTATATCTTTTCGTAGGAATGTCCTTTTTAGTCGCCGTTTGTTTTGACAATCTTAAATTTCTTTCTATTATTTGATTTCTTAATTATCAGAATTTTTTATTTTTGGTAATTTTTCTATTTTCTTTTATTTAGGCTAAATTAGCAAGTCTAAATATTTGTTATTTCGTTTCCTAGTTGGTATAAGGTTTTATGTCCCTATAAATTGTTTTGTAAGCCTAAGGGTTAAATAGTTGATTATTGATTAATAAAAATTGAGTGTTTTACTCTATTCGTTTGTTCAAGGAGGGAGTACCTCTAACTCAAATAAGATTTGAAATTGTCCTCGTGTTCCACTTATCCAATCATACGCTTCGCTGCATCAGTATGACACTAGGATGTATATAAATAATCTTCCGCTCCTGATTTCACTATTAAAATCTATACAAATGTCAAAATATATTTGCTAGAAATGTTGGTTGCTCGAAATGCTTCAAAATCTCTCTCTCTCTCTCTCTCTCTCTCTCTCTGATCGTTCGTTGGGTTTCTGATGGAGTCTAATTTGGAACATTTTTGCTCCTTTGGAATTTGATTTAGAGTCTAATTTGGATCACTTCTCTTATATATACCATATTGGATAGAGCCACCATTATTGGAAGATTACTTATTTGCTGTAGCCTGTAGTTGTTTAACTTTAAGTCTAACTATTGTTGTAACTATTGCATCGACCTATTTTAACTATTATTTTAACACATTCTTGTCCTATTTGTTTTTCTTGGATGGCAGATGATCACGAGGGTGATTTTATGAATGATGTAGAGTCACTTGACGGGGATGACGTAGACTTACTTGATGACAAGAAGGAGCATGATTAGGTGTCTAAAAAATAAAAAGGTATTAACGATTGTGCTAGTACGGCTGGTAACGAAAGGTATCTTGCTTGGTCGCATTTTATTCATTATGAGTGGGGAGATAAACCTAGGGCTGAATGCAAATGGTGTGGGACAAGTTATACATGTCACTTCAAGAATAATGGCACAAAATCTATGTTGGCTCATTTGACATATCAATGTACCAAGTATCCCCTAAGTAAAAAATTTACCAGCTGTAAACAAAAAAGACTTGATTTTCTACTGATAAAGGAGGAATGTGGGGAAACAATAGTCAATATTGTGTTGACGAATTTTAATGCCAATGAATATAAGAAAGCCTTAGCAAAGATGATTATAATTGATGAATTGTCATTTACATTTGTTGAAGGTGAAGGATTTAGACGATTTATGCGTGTGGCACAACCAAAATGGATAAAAATACCAAGTAGAATAACCATCGCAAAGCATTGTATGGTAATTTTTGGGAAGGAGAAAAAAGCTTTGAAGAAAATACTTAGGATCCAAATAGTCTCTCTTACTACGGACACGTGGACGTCAATTCAAAATTTAAACTATATGTGTCTCACGGCCCATTTCATTGATGTTGAAAGGAAATACCCAAAAAGAATTCTCAATTTTTGTGTAGTTCCAAATTACAAGGGTGAGACTCTTGAAAATGTAATTGAGCAATGCCTCTTAGAGTGGGGGATTGATAAATTGATGTTTGTTACTATTGATAATGTAAGCTTCAACAATCTCTTGGCTGATTAACAGAAAGAAAAATTAAAGATAGAAACACAACCATCTTAAACTATGATTATTTGCATGTAAGGTGCTGAGCTCATATATTGAACTTAAGTGTGGCTGAAGGATTAAAAGAGATTGATTTGTCTATTATAAGGGTCCGAGACATTGTGAGGTATGTGAGATCCTCCCCATCAAGCATGGTCAAATTTTGGACTTGTGTTCATAAAGAAGGGATTGAATGTAAACTAAAATCATGTTTAGATGTGGCAACGCGGTGGAACTACACATATTTTATGTTGGAAAGGGCATTGACTTTATCAAGAGGCTTTTGAACGATTAAGTGGCGACACTCTTTTTAAACTAAGTCTAAAAGAGGATGAACTTGATGAAGATTGCGATGATATTGATTTTATTAACGATGTGGATGGCAATGAAAATGATGTGCACTTTCTCAACAATGTTGAATTTGGGGATTGGGAGAGGGAGAGGGAAAAGGAGAAAGAGAAAAAGAAATCGTGAGGGAAGGAAAAGGGAAGGAATATTGCATTTGGACCTCCAATGTCTCATGATTAGAAAAAGATTAAGTTGTATGTGCACTTTCTGAAAATATTTTACACCACAACTTTGGAATTTTTGGGTTCTTTGCATGTCACTTGTAATAAATTTTTTGATGAAATAGTGACCATTAAGATTGCGATCAATGAGATGTGTGAAAAATCAGATATTGTTTTATATCCTTTGCCATGTGGTATGAGGGCTGAGTTTGAAAAGTACTAGGAAAAATTTGAAAAGATAAATCAATTGTTGATGTATGCGGTTGTCCTTGACCCTCGGTATAAAACATTATTTGTCAAGTTTTGCTTTAGAAATTCCTTGTACTACTATGTTAAGGTGGCCGACGAGATGATAGATAAGTTAAAGGAAGGATTGACATGTCTGTTTGAGTAGAATATGAAGAATATCATAAGTGTGAATTTTCAAAGTAAAGAGGTGGGAGGATCATCTAACAAAAACATCATGGTTGAAGATGAAAAAATTGACAATCACGTGTCTTTGAAATCTTGATTTAAAATGCATTTGGAGGATGAAACTAACATATAAAGCAAACTGGAGTTAGAACGATATCTTGCAGAGAGTTGTGAAAAGAAAACTACACGTTTTGATATATTAGTTTGGTGGAAGTCCAATAGTATTAAGTATCTCATACTCTCTCAACTCGCATGAGATGTGTTACCCATTCATGTGTCCACCGTTGCAACTGAATCGACATTTAGTACCAAATGACGTATTCTTGACCGTTATCAGAGTTCTCTTGCTCCAAAGATGATAGAAGCTCTTATTTGTACCCAACAATGGTTGAGGAGACCATCTCAAATCTCACTTAGAGATCAACTAGATGAGTTGGAAGAATTAAAATCAAGTAATTTACTCATTTTAGACCTTTAGTATTGAATTCGTTTGTTTTATGACAATTAGTTAGTTAGATAGTGTTGAATATTATTGTTTTTGTCTTTTTGAAGTTCTAATAGAATCATCAACTATTAAGCAGTCTTGTGATGTCCTTGATTTGGAATAGCGACAAATATTGAAGCAAAAAACCTTGGTAAGTTACTAAGTGTATTTGACTAAAGCGTGTGTAAGTGTGTTACAAGTGTTTTTTGGACTCCCTAATTCTTCTAATATTTTGTTGCAATTTTTTTAATTTTGTTGCTGTATTTTGGAAGTAAAGTTTTGAAAGAAGGTGTTCCAAGCTGCAATGTGTATTTTGATAAATTTTGTTGCAAGCTGCCAAGTGTAGTTCTCTTTGAGGGCTATTGAATTTTATTTGGCTTGCTATGATAGTATGATGGATGGTACAAAATTAGCTTATTAGTCACGAGGTTAAATTTTATGTAATTTTATTTGGATGATGGATGGTTTTAGAGTGATTTGGGCTATGATTTTGTATTTTTTGTTCATTGCTTTTAGATCTACTTCTTTTTTGTGGGTAGGGAGAATGTACTAGGGAGAAGAGAATATGGGTTTCTAAGATTTTGGGCCATGTCTGATTATTTTAGGGGCTATTGGACTAACAGAGACCATTAGTGGTATTAAGACTATTTCAAAGAATGATTTTTTCCTTTTAGACTTGTTTATATCCATTGTATAGTTGATTTGCAATGATTCTCTCATCTTTGCAATGGATTTTAAATTCATAGCGGAAGTAAACTATTTTTTTTAAATTCACTAAAAAAAAAAGTGGCCCAAAAAAAAGGTCCATAATGAAGTCTGTTAGGGGAAAATCGAAAATCCGAAAAATTGAACCAAAATTGAATAGATCAAAACGATGTCGGTTTTCCAAAAAATTTGATCGGGGTTGGTTTTCGGGAATATCATCCCGAATCGATCGACTTAGGAATGCGACGTCGGAAAACCGACTGAAACCGAACTGATTTCACTCTACTCATTTCGCTAATTTGTTCTCCAAATGGAGATCTTCAGACACCTTCTCTCTACTTCCGACAAAAATTACAGAGTTTCGTTAGCGCTATAACATCCCAAATGATATTTGTAGAATTAAACAAATCCAATACCCTATGTAGGGGTTCTCACGATGATGCCATCCTTATCCCCCTTATGGCCATTACAGAGAGTGGGGTTCAATTCCCACTTCATCCCTTACTTCGTAAAGCCTTGGCTACCTTCAGGATCAACCCAATATAAATCTCCATCAACATGTACCAAATTGTCATGTCTATAGTCAAGCTCAATAGACTCGTAGGAATCGATCTAGGATTATGGGACATAGAATACAACTATGATATGGTCAAATCTAGTACACACCTCTATTATCTAAAGAACTGACTTGGCCGTCCTCGGATGGTGGGCTCACATTAGTGTTTCCAGTCATGGAAATGACGACGACTTTATAATTGTCATGGGCAACTAGGAGTTTAGCCTTGAAGAGATCGAGATCCAAGGGCTCAAAGTCCCAAGGAGATTCGAGAAACCCTATTAATTCCATGTTTTTCTTTTCTACACTATGATAGTGTCTTCTCAGCTACGTTTGATGCTTATATAATTTGTTTCATTCCTCTATTCGCAGTTGTCAATTGTAACAAAGGCCAAGTATTTGCTGCAACCAAACAAGACAACCTAAGAAAAATCTTGAACTACAAAGGCCTACCTGGACAAATACTTGTCTGAACTCTAAAGGTGCTTCTAAGATACACTTCGAGTTATTGTGGGTATAGCAAAGATTGTGTCCCTATCGTCACTGCTGTTACAGATCAAGTCAAAGGCTACGTACCTAAAACTGTGCCCTTACCATTCTTAAGAGAGTTGGGAAGAGTAACAATTATAGAGACTATTCCTAGCTCCTCTTCCTCTGAATTCACCTCTTCGAACTCTACAAACTCATCTACTACCTCATTCCGTCACCATATCTAGAACTCTAAAGATGAGTCTGAGATTAACAAAGACACCATGTGCAAAATGAGAGGTGTGCCAACTATGAGACTAGTTGAAGCTTGGCGACGGGTCCAAACAATCTAAAAGGAAAGCCATGCCACAGTCGAGATCGAAATTCCACTATCACCCTGTCCGCCGACCTCCTCTCCTCCAATCGACTTCGAGAAGGATCATGTCCCCCTCCGCCCAAGAAAGCATTGAAGAAGAAACACAACTCTACCGCTAGTGGGCCAAGCTCATCAAAGGAGGTAGAGGTTTGGGCTCCCAAAATCTTGATAGGTGGGGATCACCTGATTATGTCCTCTAACTCCGTGAAGAATCTAAGTGTTTCCCAAGCTATTATCAAAGTTGCTCTGCTACATAAGGATGTGGACCCCATGACCGTCGTAGACGACACCACTCTCTTGGAATCCATGCTTGCTCAAAATTTTTGCATAAGTGACTCCTTCACGTACTTCTATCAATTTGTTTTCCTTAACACATTTGCATCACAACTATTGTGCTACTCTTATTTAATGCATTTGTAACATCATCTCTATTTTTTCCCCTAAACTATTCAAAGAATTGTTACATGTCTGGAACGTCTTGCTGACAAAAAGGAACTCATCAAATTTCATGAAGACAATGCTCGAGATTGGAGGAAAAAGGGTGACAACTTCATGTTATATTTCAATGCCAACTTGCAATGGGCACTGGACACCGAGCTGAAAGCTTCAGATTTGGAACTAAAACTTGTTGAAGAGAAGAAAAAACACTTTAAGAAAATGAAAAAACTTGCCAAAGAAAGGAGCCGAGCTGAGACTAAACTTGAAAAGGTGACCGAAGATTGCAAAACGGCCAAACAAGAATGTATGAATGAGGCTGCAGATGATTTCGAGACAAAAACATCTTGACATCCAAGAGGAGCACTTTGCGTTGACATAGAAGGCTGCCCTCAAAGCATCTATTAACCCAAAACACTCTCTCATGTACGCTAACATTTCCAAATTCACTAAAGTCGAGGTGGATGAACTCGTAACAAGAGTCGACCTCCCTACTTAGGCAAAAATCACTCCAACTAATAACTCTATCAAGGTCCAAAAAACCAGCCATAAAAGACCCCCCAAGACTGTTGAAGAAGGTGTGATAGGTGTCACTCCAATTAATGACTCGAGGAGAACGTTGCTGATGCCAATGTCAACATTTGAATATTCAATTGTCTTTTTTTTGTTGTTTTCTATTGAAAAAATTTTGCTTTCTTTTTAGCAGTATTAATAATACTCTAATCTTTCTTTTTTTTTTTATAACTTTTGCTATGATGGCTACTACGGCTTTGTTGCCATTTGAAATTACTAACTTTGTTTCTGCAATTTGGGTCATTAAGGTCGTGCTCAATACAAATATCTTTAAATTTGCTAATTCTTGCAGCGAGATCGACCAAGTGACACTCTCTTGGATTTCTGAATGTACTGCCTTTTTAGTCAAATTTTTTTACTAAGTGTTAAATTATGAATTCTTATCTGGTACGTGCATTTTTGTGAAGGCTAAAAAGTCTTATTTTCCAGTTTTGACAGTTCTCTATAACTTTGAAATAACTCAGGTTTGATGTGTCATAGGAACAAATCAAGCACTCCCTTCGTAAGAGTGAACTCCTTTTTGCTTTCTCCTTTATTCTTAGTCGTATCAATCCTCCTCGAAGGTTGAAGATCCCTTTTGGATGTGGTGGGACTGGGCTTGTGGGCACATCCGTTTTCTTAGAAACTCAAGACCTCATATCACATTCTCCACAATATCTTTCTCTGTTACTTATGACTCGATTCTCAATTAATCCCTTCTCTAAAATCTTTTAGCAAGAATTTCTCATTTCATTTGTCCAAATCTTTGGATGAAGGTTGGCCTTTTATCTTACGCACATGCATTCTTCAAATGAAGCTTCTATCATTTGGAGGACTATTACATGTTGTCCACTCACTTGTTGTAGCACTAGTATCTACTTGAGCATGTGCACCAGTGTTCACAATCATACTTTGAGGTCTAACATAATAAGAACTTCTTCCCCTAGACTTGGGGTGTCCAGGATGATTTGAACCTCCTTCCCTTATAGGATATTTTCTACTCTCTGAGTCAAAGATTCTGGTACACTTGTGTTGACAGAAATTTTTTTAATATTTAGAAATGAATCCCTGTCTATTTTCATAGTCTTATTAGGGGTTTTTCAGCCTCCTTTTTTATATCTTTTTTCGCACCTTGTCATAAAAT
This sequence comes from Arbutus unedo, assembly GCA_014822125.1. Lineage (NCBI taxonomy): Eukaryota > Viridiplantae > Streptophyta > Magnoliopsida > Ericales > Ericaceae > Arbutus > Arbutus unedo. The sequence continues at coordinate 18,723 of JABCMJ010007772.1, forward strand.
CATTACAAGTTTTAGTTGAGTGAAATCGAGAATCATATCACTTACAATATAATTTCTAAACTCTTTCTTCCATGGTTGGAATTAGGCAAAGTTTAATACCTCCTTTTGATAAGAAGAAATTGAATATCTACTTTGGAAACATGATATTTTTTTCCTTAATCAATCAATCGTTGTATCTTTCCTAACTAAGCCTCACAAATATAAGAGCCTTGGCCTACTATTCTGGTACCATCAATCTCGTAGTTAGGATCCTTGTAATAAATTGAGCAAGACGAATTATTTCGATCCAAGTCTTCTTTGAGTAAGGACTCATATCTATACTTTTTGTAAGTTATATCCACTCAGTCCATAAACTCTATTGAATCAAACTTCTTTCAAAGCTTTCTTTCGAACCCATCTTGCGCAAGTCTTACAAACTCAATATCTGGAAGTGTTACCCTACACTTATTCCTAACTCTTTTGAACCTATTCATGAACTTGGTCACTTTGCCGTTAGGCCTTTATTCATGTCTGGCAAAGTCAGACGTATAGACTTGTGGTTCTATTGAAATAATTAAGTTAGAGAAAGTTGTTTTCATTTGTTGCCAACTTGTAAGAGCATGCCATACGATGCAAATGTCATCACAGACAAAGAGTTTGGAAAAAGCATAAGTTTCATGTAGGCATTCTTAGCAATCTCTCCATACTATGCGGTAAATATAGCTATATGTTCTATGGTACATTGCCTCTTATCCCCATAGAACAATGTGAAATTAGTCACTTTAAATCCTCTGGAAAACTCATATTCTTTGTCAATCCACTATAGACATGGTCTCCTAGAGACTAGAGTCTAGATCCTCCACGCCAATGGCCCACAAACCTCCTGTATAAAGCCTATGACTTGATCTCGTAGCAATGCATCCTTTCCTAGATGCATATTGCCTATATTTCTCAAGTTGAAAGTAGCTATTGGCAGTGGATCTCTTGGAAAAAAACATTTCTCAAAAGGTAGGTAAGACCCAGGAAGTGAAACATTGAGCATTGGGCATGGGTCCTGTAATAGGTCCAAACTCTGTGTCAACCCTTATTCTTTGTAAATTTAGCCTATTGTCTTCCTCCAACTCTCCGCTAGTGTTAGTTCGAAACGAGGGTTCTAGTTTATTTGATTCCACCCAACCCTTTGGTTCCTAGTCAAGTCATTTCTATGGGTGGAAGTAACCTGGACATAATGAATCCTTCGATCTCCTTATATGGATAACCCATTAGTGGTTTAAGGTCCAATTCGTTCATATAAAGATTGGGATGTTCTCCTAGATATAGACATTCCATTTCCTACAGTAGTTTTGCCTCACAGAGGGTTGATTTCATCATTAGCATCGATCCCCTTAGAGCTAACATGCTGAGATGCTATTGTTTTACTATGCCATAATTGTTATTAGTCAACTTCGAGACTGCTAACTTTGAGAAACAATTTGTCTCATGGTGGGAACCTATTTTTTCTTTTGTTCGCATTCTTGGTGAGTAATTCCATGTTGATTGACACTTGGTTTTGGGCTTCCAGATAAAAAGAGCTCTTTGAGATGAGGAAATTTCCTTCACTAATTTTAATAATTGGTGCTCAAATTATGGGCATTCAACATTGGCATATATCCTAGAACAATCTACACTATAACATTGGGATTAGTTCAACCAACGTTGGTGGTCTGTCCTAACTATAAGTTCTGACCACTTAGTTATCATGAATTCAACTAAGATGGTCATGTCTCACATGTTGGTTTTGGACAGTATGCCTATTTCTGTCAATGTAATGACCTTGGCCTCTATCTTCACAATCCTTTTAGGTATACTCCATTGTGTCTATCTCTCAATTTCTTTCTAAATCTAAATTAAAATGAGCAATGTCCCCTTACTTTCTAATTTTTACCATTGTCAACACTTTTCAAGTTCTATTGGGCGTGCAAAAAAATTGTATTTGGCTTATTTTACTACAGGGATCATAATCAAGTGTGAGCGTGCAAGAAAATACTTGTCATTATTTTTTTAAGAATTTATTTGGAAGTTAAAAAGCCAAAACTACCCATCGTTGTGTTATTTATTCTCTTATCTCAATAATTAAGATTTTTCTTAAGTGTTGAAAATTAAAAAACAAAAAATTGAAGAAGAATGAAAAATAATCATGTGAATATTAAATTCAACCAAAACTTACCTTTAAGTGTTCTCCCTAAATTTTAATTCCTTCGAACAAGTTTACCAGCTACTCTTGTTGCTCTTGCCACAAACTACTGTTATGAGACTAACTAAAGCTACTGATTATCTGCGGAATTAATACTACTTCTATTGATACAAACTATACAATTGCGAGCGAGCTAACAAGTTGAGTGTTTTCTCCGAGGTCTACTGCTTCAATACTTATTTATATATGTAAGCTGCAACTGTTTCTTGTAACTGTTTCATAATATTTTACTTTTCACCTTTCCCGCTTCTTTTATGTTGTTTAAAATCTCATGTATTTCCCTCATTCAATGTCGTGCCCTCAATTTCAAACATATATAATCACCATTTACTATAATTAAAACCTCACAATGGCCTGATACATATATTCAATGAAAATCTAAAGTTTAACTTTTGCACCATTTGATCCGAAAATAAACACAAAATGTGTAAAGGTCATTACACCTTTCAATAATGAGTTTGCAAAAGACTACATGATCTCTATCAAAATAGCTCTCAAAATGATGCATCATCTCATGCACTTCAAGCGCTCCATGCTAGACTCCTGGTCAGGTACCTGAAATTGATAGGGTGACCTACATAGCCTAGTAGGAGAATCTACACCAATATTACGAACATATGAAATGAATTGGCATACTACATAATACCGAATAATAACATAAGTATGAACTTACACAAAATATTACAGAATATGCATGCCTAATACATCATCAACCTGTCCATTACTTCATACAAACAGCCCCAGATTTTCTGATTTCATTACCAACGTGTTGTCATCCATTTCTTTCATAATACTTATGAGATTCTCACGCTAAGTCCTTCACACTAATCAGTCCACACCGCTCATGTCGATTCAAAGATTATCTTTCCAACTAGCACATCATCCAACGGTGGCTAGACAATATCAAACATAACTAGCACATTTCTGAATGGAAGCTAAACAATATTAGGATCAAACTAGCACATCTCCCGTCAGAGGCTAGACAATTCATAACTAGTGCGTCTCCCATCGGAGGCTAGACGTATTACGATACATTTCTCATTTGGTTTCTTTCATTCATGCTTCACAGTCCAATGTCCAATCTTATACAAGATAAGTCTACAAGTCCCATGCAATTCAGCAATTTACGAAAAAATAATACTCCAAGACATTAACGCAATAATCCATTCCAGTAATAAAAGAAACAAGCAATTGAAACATGGAGTACTAACATGCACCAACACGTCATAAACAGATAAACTAACATCATTTCCATGACAAATCCTCATGACATGTTTCACAGTCAAAGTCATTCCATTGAAACTCATCATGAACTCACATACGCGCATCAATCACGACGGACAAGGCATCTCAACATAAGGGGATATCAAATCACATTCTATCTCGAATCACATATAGCCCAACATCTCATGACAAGACAAGCTAACCATCCTCCTCAGGGATAAGAGAACTGAACAACATATCTTACACACAAGGACGATCAACTCACACTCTACCCCAAACTACTCATGGCACAATAATTACGGCGAGTCAAAGCCTATCATTCTCTCACGGAACAAGAGAACTCCTCACGACACTAAGACATAGTGGATCACCTCTAGAAATGGTAATGAGAAGCATAAACTCAAGGAAGAAGAATCTCTCCCACAAACACCTCACCGCACGACTCAACCCACGGTCAATAGTACGGTACCTCATAAGCAAAGTTCCAGCCTAAGAGTAGGTATATAATTCCATTCATCTCCTACCTAATGATAATATTACCAATACCAACTAATCATGTTATTAGGGCATGTCCCACCACTCAATCCAACTTTCACCTCTTACGAAATATGGTGACTCTTGTTTAAGTTTTCAAAACGTTCAAGTCATAAGTTGAAAATGTGATTCATATCCAATTTCGGTATTATCCGATAACTTCATAAAATATAAAATTTTCCTTCAACAAAATACCATTGGTTCTTATTTAAACCTCCAACTTTCATCTCATTAGTTAAAACACCGTCCATACCTGACTCTTGAATCACCATGTCAATCCGCAAACGTTATAGAGTTCCTCCAATCTCCCAAAGTCCATTATAGAATTTTCGAAACATAGGTTATCTCCTAAATTTACGAAAACACACCTTCACAGCAAAAACCACAACTCAAACTCGGAAACACAGCGCAACATACTAAACAATGGCTCAAAACCATAAATCTATCATCCTATAGTTCAAAACAAAAGTTCTAAGTCACACATAGTCGCTCAAGCGACCTACAAGACAGTACATGTCGCTGGTAAGTCGCCCTATCAGTCGCTGGAGCGACTTGGGTTTAAAGAAGGTCGCTATAGCGACTCTAGCAATCTTCAAAATCGCCAAACAGATTACAGTTCATCCAAAACAGATTTCATATACCAAATCATCAATCAAAACACAACATATGTACATAATAAGAGTGAAATTCCCCTACTTCAAGCGTCGGATCAAGATATAGCACTCCGGGTGAGAAACCCTAGCTTCCAACTTGAGCAAACCTTAAATCCACTCATTCGGGCCACGAATCCACAATCAAGTCTTCAATACCCGTCAAGCACAATGTAATTCCACCATGTCTTGAAAGAATTCGAAAATGAATCAAAATCTCTAGTAATACTATAGAGAGAAGGGAGATGTAGTGTACAGAGAGAAAGAGAAAGGTGAAAATGAATTGGATTTTGTTTTTCTCTCCCCAAAATCTGATTTTAACCTCTCAATGTGCTTCCAAATATAGCTCAATGCTCTCGTCCCCAGGTCTAAGTTCTGCTACTAAAAGTTCCGAATCACTTAACATAAATCGAACAGATATTTCATCACATATTCCGAAATAACTATTTAAACGCAAAACTTTTCCGGGTCCTTACATTTAGTCTCCATCGCTAGGTTATGGTCATGCAACCGCCCATCTCAATTGAGTTCTTTACGTGTCATCCCATCTCTTTCAAGTATTATTAATTTACTCAACACTTGTCACTTGAACATAAAATTATACTTTTAACCCCTGGAAAGCTTCTAGCAAAACCATTAGAACATTTAACTAGCACTAACTATTTTTTTTTAAAATGACGTGGCATAATTGCTGAACAATTTGTCGAGATTGATTATGAACAGTTCTATAGCGATCGGCACGTGGTACAATATTATTATTAGTGGACGGATTTTGAGAGTAAATAGTAACACATTTGAATTGGTATCAAGGAACATATAAAATACCTAAAATTTATGTTTTAAAGTTTCATTACAATTATCAGTAGTCCACTTTTTTATTATTTTCCTCTCTTTTGGTGCTTTGTGGTCCAAAAATAATTCTTTACGCAAATGAATGTCGTCCAGTAATATAAGAGTGTGAGTTGAATAAAAAGTTTATGTTGATATTGACTAGTGGTACTAGCTGGAGAGGTAAAATAGAGGGAGATGGCATAAAAGGGTAAATTAGTCATACTACACAAAATTTTCCTATTAATCACGCTTTATTAGTGACATTCATTGGGTTACTATTTTCTACGAAAATAAAAGTAGTCGGTTTTTTTTAATGTTCTCTTAAGAGAACGCACTTACGTTCTGTTTGGATAGGGTATGAGAAAGGGGTATAATTTTTAAAGGAAGTAAAATGATTGACGTGATACATTTGGCATGGTTTGCAAGGACAAAAATGTAATGAGATAAATTTTTTACTCCTTCAAAAATAATTCCCGCTAGAGGAATATAAAGGGGTATAATTTTTAGGCATCTCTCCCCCTACCCAAAAATTATCCTCGAATATTAGCCAAGAACAATACCCCTCTTCCTTATTGCAACTATAAAACAACTTTATCCCC
>JABCMJ010007777.1:0-13683 GCA_014822125.1 Arbutus unedo
AGCCCCACAAACAACAGTGATGCCCTTGGCCACAGCATGGAAGGAGCCGGTGGCAATTCCATCGCGCTCGTCAACATCTGAGTAGAGAGGAATTGAAGACCCAATTGACAGTGATAACACATGGACCCCGTCATGTATGGCTTCATCAAAGGCCTTCAGTATATCAGCAGCTGCACACTGTCCTCCAAGCACATTCCAACACACCTTGTATATCGCCAAACGAGCCCTGGGAGCTGCACCTCTCACGGTTCCTCTACCAAGGCCCTTGTAACTAATGTTGCTCACTCGAGAACCAGCTACTGTGCTTGATGTGTGGGTGCCATGTCCATTTGCATCTCTTGGGGACAGGTATTCTTTCTTTCCTGAGGCGTTTAAGGGCTGTCCATACTCCGCGAGAAATCCATTGACAAACCAACGGGCTCCGATCACTTTTCTATTGCAGTGTGATGTGGCATTAAATTGCTCCCCAGATTCACAAGCACCCTTCCAGTGAGACGGGATTGCCCCGATCCCTTCATCGTTGAAAACCTTTGACTCCGGCCAAATTCCTGGATTATTGGGTGCAATTCTCAGGGTGCATAACAAGACATACATGTACATACATATGCATCTGTGTTGCATAGTTTCATGTGTGTGAGAGACGGATGTACCTGTATCAAAGACACCTATGATAACACCATCACCCATTTTGCTTTTGTGAAGAAGATTGTTAGGGGTGTCGGAAGACAAACCCAAGTAATCCCAGCTCCGAGTTGTTTGCAGCTTGTAAAGGGAATTTGGTATTACTCGAATCACACCGGGAAACTCTGGAAAAGACATAATAACTTTATATAAGGACGAGCACCTAATGCTGCAGAATCAAGTTTCTAAGACGGGATTCATCTCCGTACTTTTCGATTACCTCAAAAACACGACTCATACCATTTTTTTCATCATGAACCTTAATTGTGGAATGAAAATTAGAACTAGTAGTATGGTTTGGTCAAAAAGTACCAGCAAGTCTATGTGCTTGAGACTCTGTTAGCTTAGCTGCAAAACCAGAGAAACCATGCTTGTAACTGTACACCATCAATTTTGAGGCTACTTCCTTGCTGCACAATCAATGTTATACACCAACAAAAAAATGGAAAAGGTTTATGTGCGTTTTCGTTCTCAACGTTGCTATACAAATATGTTGTCTTGGATATACAATTGATGTTGTTACCTCCCCACAACAGTTGAAAGCATGTCGTGGTGTGAATCAGTGACGAGCTGAGGATCATCATGCCGCCTTTCTCCGAGATAAATGATATGAACCTATTAATAGGAAAAAAGAATTTTTTGACACAAAGTTAAGTTCTTTAAATTCTTTCTCATAGACAAGAGGAATGCGGTAAACAAGCTGAAAGATTACATACGCTGCTCTTGGTGTCCCCCTCTGTCATAAAGAAGGCTTGCCCATAGATAACAAACAGAAGATAGGCCAAGGAGGCCTTCGTCTTGCTCATTTCTTCTCCTGATATGTTAGAGAGAGAGTGAGAGTCAATTAAATCAGAAATGGAGGAGGAAGGTGCTTTGGAATCACTGAATGGCTCTCCCAGCAGGGGACAGATTTTCATGCATGCTGATAATAAATAAAAAAAGGAGACGATTTTATTGCAGACAGGTTATGGCTTTTGGTTACTGCGTGATTCTCGTACCAAAGCTCAATGGGAAATCAAACTAGATCAGTCGTGGGAACCAAATGATTTGAAAAGTCAAGATATGAAGCCCTTCTTATTTTCCAAATGACATATTTGCAGGTCATGAGTAGACCATCACCCTCCAACACAAAGATGAAAAGTCATGGTTGATTTATGTATTTAATAGATGAGGGTCCAATGTGTAAAATAAGATAGAATAAATAAGCAAGGAGTTGTATATCAATCCACGTAATAATAGCTTATACGCTCCAATCAGTGGAGGGCCTATTATATATAGCTTCTGTAATCTTCAAGCATTTCTATCCCAATTCCCCCGTAAAGAGTTTTAAACTTAGCATCAAATACAGAAGTTCAATGCGCCCTCAATATTCTTTTTTCATAACTCAAAGTGTTCGGACCAACTTACGCGCATCACAACTAATTTCTACGGAGCCAATCTCACGATCCACTAGTAGGGACCTAATTAAAGTCAGGAGAAAAAATACTTTATGGATTGGTGCCATAAAAATTGTCTGATTGATTTCGTACTGAGGACCGCTCAAATATTACAAGATAAAGTAGCGGATTAAACGAAATGATGGCAAAATTAGCGGTTGGAAATTTCTGAGTGGACCATTAGAATTTGGAGCAGGGAGGAGCCAGCCAACCATAGAATTTGGCTTCATCCCAAGAAAACGACGAAGAAAAACAATGAGAACAAGGAACCTTCTTGGGTTTTTCACATAGTCACTGCGTTTGACTTCATTTTTGGGTTCACATGAGAAATGCAAACAGCAGAAAGAGAAAAAGGAAATTGCTCTCCCCCTTCCACAATACATAAACCTAAAATCAAATTTGAAAAGAAACAAGAGCGTGTAACAGATGACTCTTCCACTAGTTTCAAAATGGCGTTAAAAGTCTCATATAATCGAGAGAAATATCCATAGCCTCCATAGCCATCTCCAATACCTTCATCTCTCATGGCACCTTTTTTTCAGGAGGAAAACTACCTACGGCATGATTTTCTCCAAACCGTTTTGCATCCATCACGAAGCAGCTTCCTGAATTCTAATGCATAGGTAAGCTTTAACCTAAAAATGTGATCGAAATTGACCATATGCAAAGCATTCCACATTGACATCAGTAACTTCAAATAAATTACAGGAGGGAACTAGAATGAAAATGGATTAATACTGATAGTATCTTTAGAGATAACGAGAGAGCAAAGTATGTGAAGGGGTTTCTCATGTACGATATCAACTAATGATTGCACTGATAAACGAATTAAAGGCACAAGAAATGACAAATGACATTCAACAATAATAGTATGGCCATGGGAAATAACATATGGTATAGCAAAAGATCTGGTAATAGAGGAAAAGCTCTGACAAAAATACAGATTGCAACCCGAGGAATGTAAAGGCTTCACAACTTTTATAAGTGACAAGGCAGTATTTCTTTGTGAAGCGGTGATCTGTGACTATAATGCAACACGAGATGTATTCGTATGATCTGGGGAATTGTCAGATAAAATTAGTTTATCAAACTTCTTACTATTATGTACAACTCAAAAGGGAGAAAGGTTGCAGAAAATCCTTATGTTCAATATTTGAGCCTGTTTTTCAGCAAGTGCCTGCTTCACCACTTCAACAGATTTTGGGCAAGAGTCTGCTCTATGACCTTAATTGACCTTAACAGCTTTTCTGGCAACAGATTGTAACCCACAAAATAAACGTCTGGTAAACCATTTTGTAGCCCCTTTAATTAGATTCGTAGAATTTCCAACTAAGGACTTGATAATTAAGAACCAGGCTTTGCCTCCTTTGTAATGAGATTAATGCCACGAACCCAGAGTTTCAAAATGGCAGCAGAGCCTGCCTCAAAGTGAACTTCTCTTCCTATCTCAGTCATCACCCTGAAAATCAGACTGTTATTGGCCACTCGACTGTTTCTCCCATTGTTTACAAAGTTTGCACTTGGCCCTGCAACTGCCTCCTTGCAAGGCACGTTCCTCTTCCTTGACTTCCCCCACGTTAACAGCCCAGATTTAAGCATCCTGACAGCCTTTACATGTGGTGAGCCTCTCCCTTCGCGGGTATGCTTGCAAAGCTCCTCACCAGCCAGCACATGAGAACGAGCCAAGTGATCAAATATCACAACCCCAGCAGACTTAGCTTTAATACTTTTCCTAGCCAGATATAAGGCTGTCTCACCCCTCTTTGCAAAAACAGTATGCACGCATCAGCATGGCCTTCACAAGCAGCAAGCATAAGAGGCGAATCACCATTTTCATCCAGGTATTTACACGAAAGCCCATTTCCAAGAGCTTAATTATTGCAGGCATGTATCCTAGCCGTGCTGCAAAATGAAGAGCCCTGAAAACTGAGGAACCTATTAGCTTATGAGCAAGCAAAGCATCAGGCATGATTTCTTCAAACCGGTTCCTGTCACCAGCACAGGCTTGATCCTGCAAAATAGATACAACTGTATGCCCACCCCTACTCTTCACACTGATGTCAGCCCCAGCCATGATAAGTAGATGAAAAGTCTCAGCGTGGCCTGCTTTTACTGCCATCAAAACTGGTGTCAGACCTAAACTGTCATATTTATTCATATCTTCTCTTGAATTTTGGATGATCATTTGAAGGAGCTCAGAGTTACCAGTTCCAACAGCAAAATGTAGCAGAGAGAACACTTCAAGGTTAGTGGAGCAGATCATTTTCTCAGTAAGAATTGCATACCGAATAATAGAGGCCACTGAGGACCTAAACCCACTTCTCTTTGCCCAGCCTAGCAGCCATGTGAAGAGGACGAGATTCATATCCCTTCTTTGTTCGCATAGGAAACTCCACATCAGCACCAGCATCAAGGAGAACTTCGACGGCATCAGGATTCTGGCAGAGGATGGCAAGGCATAAAATAGTTCTGCCTTCTTGTTGAACTTCAAGGGATGACGCTCGCTGCTGAAGTAATATGTGCAACATTTGTCCACTTGCTTCATAATACTCAACTGCACACCATAGTTCATTGTATGCTTCTCCTAAGCATGCACCAAACCTCAACTCCTCACCAGAGAAAACATCCCATGACCAGGCTCCCAGCCTAACACAGCAATTGGTTTTTGCACCTGCCTGAACTCGTACAAGTAGAACATGATACTCTATCAGATATCATTACTTGGGAAAAAGAATTACCCTTTATTCTTTGTTCAGAAAAGAAACCATGTGAAGCCAAACAAAAATACTGTTATTGGGCACAAGGAAAGCATGATGTTCTCTCTAATACTGTGCCAATGAAATATTTGTTTTACAAAACATGTCTTTGTGAAGCCAAACAAAATACTGTCATTGGGCACAAGGAAAGCATGACGTTCTCTCTAATACTGTGCCAATGAAATATTTGTTTTACAAAGCATGTCCCTTATTAAACAGTAGTATTGATTTCTGTCCCTTTCCTCATAGGGAGAAAGAAAAATACCTAGAGAACACTTTGGTAACTGAGTCCTGAAAATAGACAAAGAAAGTCTAATGGCATAGAAGTGATGATCAATCAGAGGGAAAACACAGTACTTGCCAAAGTCAGTAGAATTTTACTATTTTCACCTCCCGGCATAAGTGAAAAGAATCTAGTTAGAATAACATTAGTGGATGCAAGGGTAGCTGACTATTAGAAGCCTCCCAACATGATGGTAATCAAGGCAAAACCACCAATGGGCAATCTGATAGTAAAGAACGTTTCAACCAATCAATTATACCATCCCTCTCCAAGAATTATACCATCCCTCTCAATTATAACATTAGTGGTGTAAGGCTAAGTATTTAACAGCAGACACTTGTTTGCTCACGACTGCAGCCACCAGTGGTGTGCAGTCAACATTAGCATACAAAGCAGGCTTCACTGAACGCAATAGAACTCTATCCATGCAATTTATGTGCACTCCATTCTGTGAAGGAATAACAGATAATGGCTTGAATTTGTAAGTAGCTCACCAGCTAAAAAGTTAGGGTTCATTTGTCATAACATCCACGTGTACCTTGATTAAGGCAGCCACGACATCAACAAATCCTCTGCAACTCGCAGATGCAAGCCCATGTTGGGCAACCGAAGGCCCTGTCATCTTCGAGCAGATCAATAACTCTGCAGCTTCAGCCTGTCCACAGAAGCAAGCTTCCAGTAAAGCATCTTCACAAGCTGATTGAGATGCCCCTGCCTTGAGAAGCATGTCAAGGAGGACACAATGACCTTCACGAGCAGCAGCAGTTATTGCATAGCCTCGAAATAACTCCTGGTTAACATCGGCACCAGATGACAGTAAAATAAAAAGACATGAGTTGAGGGGGAACAAAATACTGAGTAATGCCAACGGCTACAAGAGTTAAAAAAAATAACAATCATGACACGGTAGAGGGCTAATTAATGCGTTAAACATATAAGACCATGACCTTACTCGACTCCGTTAGTCTAGTAAGTACTTTCAGACACACAGTACATCAGTTGGATATGTGGGGCATAGAAGTGAAATTGATATGAGGGGTTCCACAAGAATTATACCATCCCTCTCCAAGATCCATAGCCTATTGACTTTGATTGATAATAACCAGCAATAGTGTTGTTTAGCTTTCACGGTCTGAGTTGACCATGTCAACCTATCCTTTTTTGTCATGATATTTACAAAAAGAAAATGTTTAAACGAAATTCTTGGCTTTGCAGACCGTTAGCCCAATCCAATTGTTGATTGACCTTCTTGGTTCGTCCTCAGCTTCCTTTGCTCCACTGGCACTAAAGATCAAGAATTTGAGTTGGTACTTCCTCATCGCATTACTTTTTGGCATTGCTAGTAGTATACTTGGTGGAAATCAACATGTATATGCATAAGGCAATTGGCAAGCTATAATACATTCCTTTGAGTTGTTTTATGGTTATTGCGAAAATATCCTACACTCAAGAACGACACTTGACAAATGAAACTGCAGTCAGGAATACAATTTTAGTCCATCCTAAAGAAGATTAATTGGGAGATATTGATTGGCATAAAACAAAGGAAGCATCATGCTGAGAGAAGAGTCAAAATGAGAGAGAGAGAGAGGGAGAGAGAGAGAAGTACCAGCAGTTTCCTAGCAATGTCAATATGGCCGGAATGTGCAGCGGCGAAGAGAGGAGTGATGTCAGTGACGAAGTGCCTGTATTCGATCTCAATCTCATCGGCCTGTCCCTCCCGGAGAAGAGTCTCCACACACTTGACTCTGAGGCTAACAGTCCCAATGTAGTTGACGTCTACTGCTTTGGACGAGAAGCATTCGGTAACAGAAGCCATGTCCCCATCCAGAGCAGATTCTATTAGCCTCTGAGAGGCCACGGCCAGCTCGTCTCCGTCTCTCCGACCCACCCAACTGCATCTCTTGATCTTCTACATACATATATATCAGTTGGGTTTCACTATCAACTGGTTTTTTACCCTATCTCCAAACCCCATTCAAGAAACCTCTCCAAATCTTAATGAATGATTGCAATTCAAAAAAGAGGGAAAAAGGGTATAAAAAAGGAAGCATTTAACAAGTAGTACGACTATTCCGAAAGATGAATGATTGCTGACAGATTGGCTGGTCGGGTAGAGGATGAGGACGTAAATGCAATCAAGTTAGGAACCGAAAGGACATGAAAGGCATCTTCCTTATTCTTTTCGTCTTCACCCTTTTTTTGTTCTTCAATCAACACCAACTACTACTGTAGTTGCTAAAAAAAGATGGTACGGGTTGTAGTAATCAAGTTTGAAAATTGTCACTAAAATCTATCCGATTCGCACCATGAGGGGGGTACCCATTACCAGTACCACTTTGTGACAAACACAAAAGATGGGATTTTGATCTACAAACAGTCAAAGGGCTTGAACTGCCGACACTGAGAAATGAAAATGGGTTTCCGCTGGGGATGGAAATTAACGTTTTCTTTTACTATACTTTTCTTATCGTTTGTTTAATAGCCGACTGAACAAATACATGTACATATATACAGGTGTCTGCACGCACGTGCATGTCAACAAACGGTGAGAGTGAAAAGTTGGACACCACGTCATGTTTCCGGTTAAAAAAGTATACAGTTTCCTATGAACTACAAAGTAAGCATGCACAATATGGCATGTAATTGATTGGAGAAAGCACGGCGTTGCTTAGAAACGCTCTACGAATATGCATGACGTTGACATGTCAGAATACAATGAGAGTGAAAAATGGGCACAATATGACACATTACCGGCCGAGAAAAACACATCGTCGCTATAAACGTGCAAAACTAGATCTTATAAAAACATGTCGTTGTCTACGAACGCACAAATAGATCAAAGAAAAACACGGCATTATCTAAAAACGGTCTAGGAATGTACACAATGTTGCATGTAAAAGTAAAAAATTGAGTACAACATGATATATATATATATATATATATATATTTGTTGGAAAAATAGTTTGGGAAAACATAATTTTAGCTACGTTTGAACTAAAATAAAATGTGGCCTAAACCTGTGCGGGCAATATGTATCCATTGCGATAGTCAATCAGCAATTGGCAGGGCACAGAGTAATATGTATAACGGTAAGTCTAGACACATTCGTCGTAGGCACAATACTGTTAAACAACTGCTCTCAAGTGGGGTTATTTCCATCGAATATGTGAAATCAAAGGACAATATCGCGGATCCACTAACTAAAAGATTGTCGAGAGAGCAGGTGTATAATTCATCGAAGGGAATGGGACTTAAGCCTATTACATTGGAGTTACAATAATAGAAACCCAACCTAATTGACTGGAGATCCCAAGATCTAGGTTTAAAGGGACAACCAAGTTATGTGTGCACTCACCAGAGTCACTAAGGAGAATCCCTCATATCCTATTCCTATGATGAAAATGCATAGTGATGTTGCATCGTGAGTAAGGTTAAGCTTTTGTTTTTAATGATTCTTATATCTTGACAAATCAAGTAGAGTATAGCAGGATACTCTTAATAATAAGAATTACCTATATGAGTGTGAACTGGGGCCGGTTCTATGAGAATTGACAAGGCTAAATTCTCTAGAGCACTCATGAACGACCAGGTATTGTTCAGGGCCAAAATGAACACAACCGTGAGAACCAGATTGTGTCAGAGATATTCTGTGTGCATTCTATTGTCTTGGTTTACACCAAATGCTGAACAGTTCAAGGCATCGCGTCCACTACTTAGTCAGTAAACCCAATAGTCCTTCACAAGGGAAGGCTCAAGGCCAACAACTACCTATCCTTTGCAAAATCTCATTTTAATTGTACTCTCTCAGCATTTGCATATTTTTGCATTCGTATCCTTCAATTTCATTTATGTGGGGGACTGTTGGACAAATGGTTTGGGAAAATATAATTTTAGCTATGTTTGAGCTAAAATAAAAGTGGGTCCCACATAATTTTATGTGTGGATCCAAGTGACAACGTGTTTACATATACATGGAGTTTAAGATTGCATACTTGGTTGGACAAAACCATTTATATATGAATTAGAAATTGAATCTAAAGTAGGCTCCAAAGATTGGTCATTTTGGATGAACATGATGTTAGTCCCACGTAGGAAAAATATAGAACTTTCAAGTGGCTTATATAGCTTGACATTGGTTAAGAGTTTGGGTCCCAAGCGGCACCCCACTTTTGTGGATAAGGAAAGATTTAGGTAATTTTTTCTGGTATTGGGCGAACCGTTTAGCGTATTACCCATGCTTTCACCTAAAGGCACTTATCATTGTAATCTTATAAAAATATTGACCAATCATCCAGTAGTACAATTCATCGAGTAATATGTGTACAACGTGAGTAATCCGATTACGATAATTATATTCTTGTTAAAATTACTTATTATTGTTGAAACTGAACAAATTTAAAAAAAAAAGAAAGCATATTAAGCATTCAGTTGGTCAATTAAATGGAAGTAGATATTGAATGCAAATAGGATGGGAGCAAAATACTTAATTTTCACCATTTGGGTTTACGCAATTATGCTACTTGCTTTTTCCATCCCAGCCAACCAATAAGTTCAATAATATTTATATTATCACCTCTTATCTTATCATCTAGTCCTATTAGATTTAGGCATCCAATTTTAGAGGAACTAAAGTGAACAGTCAAAGGAACTAATAATTTGCAGACTCTCACTCACTGTAATCTGGAAACCGTATAAAGAAAGCGTCAATACCACAACATATGAACTATATGTATTTGTTCGTCTACGACCTCTGATTAAACGGAGGTCTTCGGGTGAGGAAATAGTTCGTCGCTTCCTAACTTGCCGAAGAGAAGGTATTCATTAAAGCAGTAATCATCGAAGGCATACCGATACCGAAAGAGTCAAGGTAAGAAATAAGTCAAGCACGACAAGCCCCTTTTAGAGTAGGTGTTTCCCGGTTTCACTCTTTGAACCTTTTTAAAATTGATTTGAAGTCCAAACAAAGTGAAACAAAACATATTTTTGTGTTCAAGCCATTTTTACATTTACTTGTATTCTAAAATAAAACCAGTAAAAAGCATATTCGGTTAATTAGGATGTTTATGTTAATTTGGTTCTTAAACTATGAATTTAATCAATTTCGTCATCAATTTGAGACTTATAAATGTGGTTGCTGGAAAGCCAAACTATGTCATCAAGGGAGGTCAAGCTTCTACACAAAATTCAGAATACAATTTGAAAGACCTAGATTTGATTCTTGTATGAAGAATGACTTAGTTTCATTTTTCAAAGACAATGGTATCGAGTACAAAATGGGACTGAGAAGACTTTTCTCTGTAACAAAATATAACTTATAATAAAAGAAATCCAATTGAGAGAGAGAGAGAGAGAGAGAATGTTTGAGGTCATTTCTCCTTAAAAATTAGAAAATCACTTCAAATAAGCAAGGAAAAAAGAGGAGTTACATAACTTCAACCGGTGAAGAAAATTTCTTAGAAGATATTGAATCAAACTACCTATGAAAACGTACAAACATTATAATAGAGATGAGATCAAATTCTTTAAACAATACTGAAAACGTAAAAAAACATTAAAATAGATGTGAGACTTATCAAATTGTACCTTTTTTAGCCGATTTATACTTACAATGCATAGACTCTTGCTTTTTCTGTGTACACACATAAAATTTTTCCAACTGATTTACCATGTACACGATTTTTTAAGTAACATGAAATTCTTTTCATAGTAGGAATATAAACTTAACGTTCTTAGATTAATATTTTTTTAAAAACGTTTTTCAAAATAGAAAAGGATTAAAAATTCAATTTTCTCCTTTGATTTAAAAAATTAGAAACGTTTGAAATAAGAAGGGACCAAAACTGTTCCTAATTGAAATATTCCTAATTGAAATATCTTTTAAATTATCTTCCTAACTTTTAGCAAATTAGAATCTTACCATAGGAAATATGAACAAATTTGCATGGAAATTAGATGAAGGGAATTATATGATTTGCTAATTATTTTCCTAGACTTTCTCTTCAAATTTACTTTGATTTGTATGTCTGAGATTTTTGACGTATTTCTATAAATTAACTGTTTGCATATATATGCATCTATGCAGGAATATTTTTTTCTATGTTGTTTATAAATTTTAACCGTTGGATGAAATCGATCTGAGTCATTATTATGAAAATGTCTTTTAGAGGTCTCATACCGTTCTGATTTGTAACACAAATTAGTAGCATTGCTCTGGCTCCAATCTTATAGTTTTGACCTTACTCGTGCATAAATGAAAGATCTTTATCCCCTTAGTAATATTCGACTCTAGGAGTATCCAACCAAGAAGGAAGTCACGTTCATATAATTAGTTAACAAAATCACTTTTGGCATCCAACATGGTCATTTGATTGCCATATTTACATTGTTGGATAATTTAAATCTGGATTCTATTAGTCCATACAGGTTTTTATTTTATGCACTTTTTGAAGTTATGTTTCCATTCTATTTTTATATGGTTTAACATTTTTGTTATTATTTTTGAGTATTAGTTTATCCTTTTATTCTCTTTTAAGTGAAAATATATAATTTTTGATTTGGTAAGTTTAAAATCATAGTAGTATATTAGACTTGAAATATAAAATCAAATATGATAAATATTTTTCAATGAATCTTGAGAATATCACCGAAATTGAAAAGATATTCACCAGAATCTTAAACACATCTACCTAAATCTATTAATATGCCTAAAATCTGTTTTAGTGACTGTTTTAGTGAAACCTTCCACGAAATCTATTTTAGTGATTTACGAGAATTTTGAAAATATTACCAGATTTTTTTTTACCCTTGGACGAAATCATATCTGTATTCATTTATTTATGTTTTTAAATCCAAGTTTCTTATATTTGTCATCTTGTATCACATAGACTTGCCAATGTTCTACTCTTGTTTACCGGAATTCAAGTATTGCGAGAGTTAGGAGTAGGATTTCATTGTCAAACCTAAAAAATATTTTTCAAAGACAATTTGGATTACGCGTGTAACGCCCCATGTAAACTACTGACCCAACAACTTATTGAAGCCCTATTACATAGTCCAAAATGCTTAAACTCAAGTTATTGGTAGTAGTTTATATGGCTCCTTATATACTTAAGATCACCCATGTAGACTTTCGATGTGGGACGAGATGTCACAATCTCCCACCTTTAAAACCTTGAACCCTCGTAAGGGGTTGAACACTAGAGTCACCACGGCCTAACGTCGGGTCTGTTCCCTAGTGACCAAACAAGTCCCGACCCCACACTCGATTGTGTTTGATACCATTTGTAACGCCCCATGTAAACTACGGACCTAACAACTTGTTGGAGTCCAACCACGTGGCCCAAAATGTTCAAGTCCAAGTTATTGATAGCAGTTTACATAGTTTCTTATATACCTAAGATCACCCATGTAGACTTTCGATGTGAGACGGGATGTTACAACGCAGCGACTGAAGTTTGTTTTATTATTGTTCCTATTTTGTAGCATCCATTTAGGATGATATTAGTGTTATATAAACTATTATAAATCTGTTGTGGAAAGGAAAATAGAATTGAACACTAAATATGAAGACAGAAACTTATTTTTATTTATTGTCGAGTTTTAGCGACGAACTAAGCAGCGAATTAATATGTTGAACACGAACACTTACTGATTGAGAATTGTGTTTGACACAATATCCTTAAGACAAAATACGCCCTCGCTACGGTGCTACGAGATGAGTTGGAGTCTGTCTCCCAGGATGCAATGATCTACACTAGTAGTAGCAGCACTACAAACTACTAGTCTGGCGTACCAAAATGTGCACTGGACTCTCTCTCTCACAAAGAATAAGTGTGAACAAAAATGCTATGAATGCCTATGAATGCAGATCAATGAAGTGAGAAGTAAAGGAGCGGAATGACCTTTATTTATAGGCTGTAAAATGGTGCAACTCAAGAGTTGCACTGGTTCGGCCTAAAACAGGTAAAAAGTGCACCGGTTTGGTTTGGTTCCATTGGTTCACCCAAGAGTCGCAGCCGTTGGGCTATTAAACGGTCAAGAATCGGCTGAAAACCAACGGTTAACTTTGGTTGGGCCACGCGGGTCAGAAACGGGCGGGTTAATTTAATTAATTAAATAATTAATTTAATTAAATAAATTTTCATCAAAAAGAACATTATCTAAATGACCCGAACCCGAACCGGCTCGGCACGGCCGATCGGACGGACGGCGGCGCGCGCGCGCGTGGTGGTTTGGGCCAAAGCCCATGCTACCTAAGTCCTTCCCCATCCATAAAAGTGGGGTGCCCTTGGGACCCAAACCCTTAACCAATGTTAAACTATATAAACCACTTGAAAATTCCACATTTTTCCTATGTGGGACTAACATTAGTGTCACCCAAATTACCAATCTTTGGAGCCTAATTTAGATTCAATTTCTAATTCACATATAAATGATTTTGCCCAACCAAATATACAATCTTAAGCTCCATGTGTATGTAAACACATTGCCACTTAGATCCACACATAAAATTATGTGGAATTCA
>JABCMJ010007783.1:0-11387 GCA_014822125.1 Arbutus unedo
TTAATTTGAGGTTCAATGTAATAACAAATGCACATTGAGATAAATTGTTGTAATAAAACAGAATATGTTGGCTAGTTATTCCATGGAAACGCACCTTGGTATTTAAATTTTATTTTTTTATGTTTTAATGACACCCTAGAAGTTTGGGGCGTGACATGGCCACTTCCAAAAAGGCTCCTCTTTCAACGGCCAAATCATTTTGAAGATCGAGGTATTGAATACTATCTGAATTGCTCTGCACACCTGTGGTCCAGGTAATTTTTGTCACTTTACAGTGTAGGCCACTTCTACCACCTCAGTTCTTGGCCTCTTCAGTTCTGGTTCAGCTTCTCTCTTCACAATGCTCCTGTGTGCTTGGTTGGATGGTTGATCCGTGTCCCTATGGATTTCGTCCTCCAATTTTGCGTATTTCTCCACCCTGGCTATTAACTCCGATATAGTGCTAGGAGGAATAATGGCCAGGGACTCTCTTAAATGATCTTTTGATAGCAGTCACAACCTAAAGAATTCTACAGCATATGATTTCCGTGCAATCCCAGATCTTATTGTATGTAGCCCAGTTTTTGCTCGCGTATTCCCTCAAGTCCTCGTTGAACCCTTTCTTTGTAGCCAAGAATGTGTTGACATACTTTTTTTGGATGCGGTTAGCAACAAACCTCCTAATGAACAGATCAGCCAACTGCCTCCAATTGTTAATGGTCCATGGGTGAAGTGCATAGAACCAGTTGAGAGCCGTCTCGCCAAGGCACATGGAAAACATCTGTCAATACAGGTTGTGTTGGCCTGAGTAAATCATCATAGAATTTAAGAATCTCTTGATGTGGGTCATCGAGTCTGTTCGTCCATTATAGATAGGAAATTTTGGAGGGATAAACTTTCTCGGTAATGCACCCTTCTCGATCGAAATTGACAGTGTAGAGATCACCAGTTGTTGTAATTCCTTTTGGATTTCATCACCCTCTAGTTGGTGCAGACCCAATTGTTCGTTCAACCATTTCCTCATATCGGAA
This sequence comes from Arbutus unedo, assembly GCA_014822125.1. Taxonomy (NCBI): domain Eukaryota; kingdom Viridiplantae; phylum Streptophyta; class Magnoliopsida; order Ericales; family Ericaceae; genus Arbutus; species Arbutus unedo. The sequence continues at coordinate 1,011 of JABCMJ010007783.1, forward strand.
AGTTGAAAGATGGGCCGCACGATTAGAGCTACTATATTTGGATTGTTGTTTGGGATGGCTCTCACCTGTTGGTTCAGCCATTCCTTCTTATCGGGAAGTTGAGGGGGTGGTGGTGGAGGAACCACATTGCATTGGTTGTTCGGTAGGGCTCCTGCCTACTGATTCTCTTCTCGGGGCTAATGTTCATCTCTATAACTTTGTGCACGTCAGTTCTCCCAACATGACGGACCAATTTTCGATCCTTCATCATGCCCTGGTACGACTAGTCGAGCATGGTTCGTATCTCATCATAGTGCTCTATTATCTCTTTCTACTTGGCGCATGTGGTGCTTTATATTGACAATTTCTTGGTCTCGTATTTTGAAACAATCTCAACCACTATCCTTAGTGTCATGGCGAGTTCTCGAATGAGACCTATCATGAGTTTGGGATCTTTTTCCTTCGTCGTTCTGAGTTCATGTACAAGACCTATCTCTTGTCCTCGATCTTTCCGCTTTACACTGTGGATCTGGGTGTTCCCCCCTTGGGGCGAGAGGTAAAGTTGGTGGTTGTGGAGGAGCCATAGATGGTGCGAGTGGAAGCGCTGGTGGAGGAACTGCAGGAGGTGCTAAGGCTTGTTCTCCAGACTGACCTCCTGCCAGCTTCGGTGGTGGAACCTTCAGAATTTCCTTGCTTGATACCCTTGACTTTAGGGTAATTTGGGGATGGAGAACAGGACTTCTCTTTCGTGTTGTTCCCTTTTATTTGATCTCTCTTAGGTGTATCTGCCATGAGATATTAGCTTTTCCACATATAGTGTTAATTGTAAGTGGGTTGATTTTCACAATTAGAGAGAAAAGTTAGGACCTCACTATCTAGCATAATCTATACTCTCAATATGGGTGAACCCGTAATCTGTAAAAAATAACCGATCAAAGAACCTTTTGCCTCTGTGGCAGGAAAGGACTATGATAATTAAGTCAGGCACAAACAAACAAAGTACAGATCACAAACAAAGTTATTTCTTTTCTTGATGAGAATTTTTATGAGCAATGTTTATTTTATATCATATCATATTGTGCATGAGTGTCTCCTATTCTATATAGTAGATAATCCAGTGTGTAGAGTTTAAATTACACACAGAGGATCAGATTATCAGTTCTTGTAAAATATAAGACTTTAGTTCACAGTCTTAGGTGGAATTGGACACACCACCAGTAGGACAATAACACAGTATTTCAGTAGCTCTGTCTTGACCACAAAAAATAGTATAGATTTAACTCACTGTGTTAGCACACTTTGTGTGTATTGAACAAGACCATTTTGAGGTAATTGTATTTATATTGACAATATAATACAATTCACACCTCATGGTTATTATGAATGCTTGTGCTCTTAACCCAAAGATAATTAATGCATGTGTACATTTAATATTGTTAACTTTGATTCATTATAAAGTGAGACCTTGTGGGCCAATAGTCTCGATGAGTTGGGTCACAATATTAATTGTATGACAACTGTTAATTATTAATGGAATCCACGTCCCTTATAAGGATTGATGATATCCTCTTAAGGAAACTTATAAATTTCAATTATATCAAACCCTGCAGGTGGATATTAGTATCCGATATAACGAATAAGTTAAGTGGAATGTCTCAACAAATTTTATAGATGTTGATGAAATAAATTGTCAGTAATTTATTGTGATTAACGAGTATCCGTAATCTTAACATGGAGAGATAAATAAGCATTTAATAACATGAAGCTCGAAATATAAATTTGAGATATGAGAAGAGAATACAATTATAGTTCTATAGTGGTATAAATTGTAATTTGTATAATTCGGAACTAATCCAGGTTGGATTAGTATTTTCTAATTATATAGGAAGCCCAATCCATACTTCTCCTAGGGGTTTCTATTGTTGCCTATAAATACACCGCTACGCCTTCTATGTTAAACACAACTTGATACTCGAAATATTGAGAGAGGTTTTGTGAAGGCAAAGAGATCACATTTTTGAGCTCACACTCAATTCGTGATCAAGGTTCAATAGGACTATGGTAAAAAATCTCGAGGTCAATCGAGCAAGATCATTCCACCGTGCTCAATGTTTGATCAGGATCAAACTGTGGACAAAGTCGAGATCAAACCAAAGATATCTTGAAGGTATGAACCCTAATTCTATCTAGTAGGATTTTATATTTTATTGTTGTATAATCCGTGCTTGTTCATCACTGAATCCCGGGAGTCGATTCCTAACAAGTAGTTCCTTGGGAAAATATGCTAGTATGCTCACAAATTACAGGCAATAACCCCAAATCTATCTAAGCATCTTCTCCCAATGTATGACTAGCTAACCAACTAGTTATGCCACACCCCACTTCTAAGGTGTGACATAAGCAATGGAACAACGCAAACTAAAACTTAATATAAATATAACTCTAATAAACTGAAATAAATCCCAATAACTCATAATCAACTATCAAATAACAAATAATCGATTCTAACTAATCTGAATATAAACTAATCAAAACAGACCCACAATACCCGAACAAATAAATAAACAAAGTCTGAAAATCTACAACTAAATATCTAAACATGAATATTGTCAAAAATATAAATTCTATCTAATATGTTGAATCATCTTCAAAAGTAAAGCCTAAGTCCTTGAGTCCATATCATCACTAGTAAATTGTTAGTTTACAAAAAACATAAACGGAGCTCGAGTAGGAGGTTATATTGACAACGTCGAAATAGTGAATAAAGCATGTCCATATTCAACAATATAATATACACAATGACACTATAGATCACCAACTAACACCCATTACACTATTATGATATCATGTGGTTCATGCAGAATTTCGCCAGTCTTGCATTGTGGGCTACCCACATCAAGGACCCTATTATAAAGTTCACGAGCTGCTCTGACCGTCGGGCCACCTCTTTACCCAATTATTTTGTTGTCCTTTACTAGAGAAATCGCAAAGATTCCCATGTAGTTCACAGGTTACCAAACCGACGGGCCACCCCCTACCTGGCATCCAATGTCCATGCATACTTATATGTATCACTACTAGTCAAAACTAGACTCAGATAGTAACCTCATGTGAACCAAAAGGCAAGAAACATGCCAAAAATCAAAAATAAATATTTTGTTTTTCAGTAGGCTGCTTGAGTGGAAAAAGCTATATATTTACGTTCAATCTTAAAAATTCCAAAACGTTATAATTTTTAAGTAGAGGTATTGGGTCTAATGTTAATAAAAGTACCCTTTACATACTTTCAAACTATACGTAACAGGTTAAAAATGGAGTTCGGACAACACATTCGTGTCGATTCAAAGTTGAATACCTTATTTTAAAACATCAAAACTATTTTATCAAATTCAATCAAAAAACTGTTTTTGCGCGGGTAAAAATAAAATACAAAATATATACTTTTTTGAATTTCTACGTGTCTAGTTTTAAACAAAATAAATGATGCGCAATTTCAATATTCGTACTAAAAGTTATGCTCGTTTAACCAAAGTGTGTCAGTGTAGCATGCACAGGCGCATATTTGCGGTAGCTCAATCACGAATTTGTGTAGAATTTTATATTTTGAATTAGGTTTCAAAATTTTAACCCAACACAGTAGACACATAAACCAACACTCAGTAAAATATTAAGAAAGTTTAGAGTTTTGGAACTACCCTAACGAAATTTTTCAAAATCAAATTATCATCGTGTTCTATTTTTTTTCTGATTCTGTTCTTTGCAAATAACCTCGTTTGTGTGATTGAAAACCCCTCAAATACTCCGCGCACTAGATTGATTCCGGGCTCTATGCAAAGCTCTCAATGCCCTCTACAACTTCCAAGTTGATTCCGTCGCATGAATCCACCATGTGGGCACTCGTTCTCCTTACTCAAGCGATTAGGATTTAGAGATCTTTTAAAAAAATGCTGTTAGTTTTTTTAATAAAAACGAATTTTAGGATTTTCTAATGCTTTTATAATTAAAATTTGATTAATTACACTAACTCACCTGAAGTCCCTAACATGCCCGCATCGGGCCCCAACATTCTAAACTATTATGATTGAGCCACAATTAAATATTAAACTTAAAATCATGAGTTTTTAAATAAATTAAAAATAATAAAAATAAAAGGTAGAACCTCAGGTCTTCACTACCTTCCTCCCTTGGAAAATTTCATCCCCGAAATATACTCTCCAAGCTAAGAATGATTCTCAATGTACATCTTTACGGTCTTCCACAAACAAAAATATAATCCACCCTCCGTACCTCAAAATACCAATTCCATCATCTCACTGACCAGGTCAAAGGTTGAGCTACGGGCGTCTATCCTAACCTCATGTGATTACTATATAAAGGGTTAGAGTCATAATCTCTAACCAAGTTTTCACACAATATTGTTCAACATGATATCAGAGCCACCCTTAGTAGGGTTTGGCCAATTACTATAGCTGCCACCAACAACCATCGCAACACCATCCACCATCCACCACCAAAAATCCAACCTCAGCCCCCTCTCTACCACGACCGCCACGAGTGCCTCTTCCCTAAAACTCAACCACCAGCCCATCGCCAACCTACTGCACACCCATCAGCCACCTCGCGACACCCGCCAGACCACCGTGAGCCCCCTTCACCACTCGCAACCACAACTAGTCTCATTATCGCTGCTCTCTGCTGAACTCTCTCGTGTTCCCAATCATTTTTTTGATGGGCTCTAGATCAGCCCATGATCCTTCCATAAATTTTCGAATCCCATATGGCTTATTCATGGCTACTAGTGTTCTATCTCTTATTGTGTGATTGTTAGGAGCATTTGTCTTTGCTTGCTATGAGAGAGGAGAAATCTACCGCAAGCTCCCAGCCACTGGCAGAGAGGGGGGTGTATTATCTCTAGAAATAATTCTAACTTGAGAATCACTACCACTCTATTCGATGGCCAGAACTACCTCGCTTGGTCACACTCAGCAATCTTGTCTCTAAAAAGTCAAAACTGCCTAGGTTATATCGATGGGACAACACTGTCACCACCTGTTAAGGATTCGGGGTATAAAAAATGGGATATAGAGAATTTCCAAGTAATGAACAGACTAGTACATTTTATTATTCCTTCGATCGGCGAGGGATATCTGATTTTGGATACGACCAATGAGATTTGAGATGCCTTTGCGGCTACCTATGCTCGCAAAAGGAACATGGCTCAGATATATGACCTGAAGTGCACCATCGAACGACACAAACAAGATGAGATGATAGTTCTCCAGTACTTCACTACCTTACCGGCTTATGACAATCTTTTAATCACTACCAAGATTAGAACCCAATTTGTGTTGAAGATACTGTGAGTTATAAGAAGTTGGTTGATAGAGATCGAATATTCAAGTTTCTTGCTCGTCTAAATCAAGAATACGATCCCATTAGTAGTCGAGTATTGGGAATAGAGCCATTTCCATCTCTCCCAGAAGTTTTTGCCTATGTTCAGAATGAAGAAAGCCAACGTGCTACCATGTTGTCTACTGTTCCTTTTGACCATTCTGCCTTGGTCTCTGCTCCCTACAATGATGGTAGGAGCCAACCTTGGCACCGAAATAACTTTACCGAGAGACCTCCTGATGAGAAGGATAAGTTGTTTTGCGATCATTGCCAGCGCCCTCGCCATACCAAGAAGACATATTGGAAACTCAATGGGTGCAAAGGCAATCGTCGTAAAGGTGGCCGCTTTGGGCCTTCCAGTGGCAGGTTTGGGAGTTATGGTAGTAGAGGGGAAAGATCCCATGCCCATCACATAGAGGTTGTAGATTCACCAATTGCTAGTGATCCGACTCCATCTTCATTAAAACCTCTTTCTTCATCAGAGATAGAGAATCTCCGCCGCTTTATGTCACGGCTTGATAACCCCATTGGTTCCTCGTTGTCTTTTGCCCATTCAGGTAACATAGTTAACTCTATGAGTGCATTCCATTCTCTGTCTAGTATTCCTTGGCTTATTGATTCTGGTTCATCTAATCATATGACTGATGTATCCTTTGTGTTCACCTATAAACATATTCAAGTCCAGTTAGAGTTAAAATCGCCGATGGCATTTTTCATCCGTGTCAGGCAAAGGTTTAATCCATGCTTTCCCGACCTTACCATTATCCTCTATATTTCATGTTCCCAGTTTTTCTACTAATCTACTGTCTATTAGGAAAATTACTCGTGACTTAAATGGCAGCGTCCCATTTTTCTCTTCTCACTGGGTTTTCCAGGACCATATCCAGAGGAAAACGATTGGCACTGGTAGAGAGGAACATGGTATGTATGTCTTGGATCTCGTAGAAGGAAGTTCGGACAGTCACTAGTAGGCTCATCTTTTTTGATTCCTCTACTAACACTATTTGGTTATGGCATCACCATCTTGGCCATTCTTCTTTTTATTTATTACAACACTTGTTTCCTTCCTTGTTAGACAATAAAACTATTTCCACTTTTAAGTGTGATTCATACTGATGTTTGGGGCTCTTCACGGGTTGTTTTCCTTAAAGGTTATAGGTGGTTTGTCTCTTTTGTAGATGATTTTTCTCGTACTTCATGGGTCTATTTGATGAAAGATAAAAGTAAAATTCATACTATTTTTAAATATTTTCATGAAATGATTTGCACTCAATTTGGAGTACTTGTTAAATGTATGGAAATCAAAACTGCGCATGTCTTTTTCAATGTCTATTTTCTATCGCTATCTATCTTTGCGTAGTAGAATTAATAGCACATATAAGTAAGATTGTAAGCGCTAACGTAATCAATCAATATGTATATACTACTAGTATTTTTTAGTATTTTGACTAATCAACAAAGGCACTTAATTGAGTCTAATTAGTTGATTCAGCAAAAGAAAAAAAAACATCAACATTGGTCACCTTTTAGTCACAGCATTTGATTTAAAAATTGAACATAGTGTGAAGAGAAATCTAATATTTTTCAATGAGAGCAAAAGAAAATTTTTTGGTGCCTAGCGCTACGGGAGATGTAAGAGTAGTCAAAAATAGGTAATATGGATTAAAAAATAGGTAATTATATTTGGATGAACTTCGTACGTCACATAGCATTAAAATCCAACTGTTACACTTAAAAGAGTGTGGGCTAAAAAATCAAAAATAAGGACATAATGAACAAACACGGTAACATTAAAAATACTATACGTATATATCCCTTTTGCAACTATTTGGGTAGGCCTAGGATTCAAAGTTTTTGCAATAATAAACAATGACACGTGCTAATAAATAATGGCCCTTTAAAATCTTATTCTTAGTCAAATCATTATTCTCCTAGGACCTATTTGATTGTCTGGATATAAAGAGCGATATATAAAATCCCGTGAGATTATGTGCGGATATGATATCCCGTGGATATAAGAACGGATATGAATATTGGAGGGATATTACTTGAAACATGTATTTGTTTTGAATGGATATTCTAAGATATGAACTTTAATATGGGGAGACTTTAAGCTTAATTATTTATTTTGCCCATTATAGCGCAATCATTACATGACGCAATTTTTCTTCAATTTATTTACCCATTGTTTAGTTTTACAAAGCAAAAATAGAATAAAGAATTAAAAAATATTAGTTGGTTGCAATAAAATTAAAATTAAAATTAAATTGAGCTTCCTCTTTTTTGCGCTCGGCAATGCCATTCTGTTGAGGAGTGTTAGTGCAAGCGGTTTGATGAATTATGCCATGGTCCCGAAAATGAGTTTCAAGACCACCTTTAAAGAACTCTCCCCTATTATCAAAACGGACAAGCAAAGAAAGGCCGTCCTAATCCTCAAATTGTGAGAAAATCATGCAGAATTCAAGAAGAGCATGGCAGCCCTAATGAATCAACTAATGATGCTGAAGGAATGCCTCCTATGGTTGTCCAGACTTTAGAGCTACCCACCTTACCTACTGACGAGACCAACCAGCTTTCTAGCCCACGTAATGTCATAGGCAATGGTGAGAAATTATTTCACAGAAAAATTGTATTTGTAAAACTCATTTTATTCAACTAACTTGACATCAAGTATTGGTTAATAGGGTCTACCTCAATCCCAAGTAAGAAGCGTGTACGAGGTCCAACACGAGGGATTAATGTGGATAGGATAAGGAAAAATCTTGGTCAGCCCATTCCCGTTGAAATAGATCGTGAAGCAATGGCAATAGTTGGACATTATGCAACTTCTGTGGCTTATGCTATCGGGGACAGCATTGGTTCGCGACATTGGGTGGGGAGAGATTGAGTTTGGAATCAGAGAATCCATTCTTCTGCGTGTTGGGGTATTATAAATTTTTTGGGCACTCTTTAATGCATTATCCATCTAATTTACACAAGTATCGACTTATATTAAACTTAAATGTTTTCTTACAGCAAACTTTTGGACTTGGTGACTATAAGAATGATATGGTTCTTAGGCGTATCCTCGATGTCAAGTGCCAGTCTTTATATGCATAATGGAAGTGTAGATTATACAAGCAATATAGAAAAATCAAGAAAAAGATGGCTAACCCCAAAAACCATCTGGTATATCCTTGTAATCCAAATGATTGGGTATTCATGATTGAAAATGTATGGCACACAAAAGCTTGGAAGGTAATTTTAATTTTTTTTTTACTATACGCTAAAAAGCTTGGAAGCAATTGCACACATAAGATCTAATCTTATTTTATTTCTTTCGCAGAAGAAGTCTAAGAGAGGGAAAAACGCACGGAAGGGTTTGAAATATAATCATACTAGCGGCTCTCAATCATTTGTAGCACGAGCTTCCAAATTTGTAAGTATGACCTTTTGCAATTTTTATTTTATAATATTAGAAACTTCTTATTCTAATGTTACAAAGAAATGCAAATGAACTCTTACAGCTAACAACCGAAAAGAGAGACCAGTCCTTTGCGGAAAGGTTCAAGGAGACACACATACGCCACCGACTAGGAGAGGAAGTATGGATACATGAGAAGGCTAAGCAACATCATGTACGTATGAACATACTAAGCGTCGTTCTACAAATCTATACGTATGTAATGTGTTTGGGTATGATTTCTCTCCTTTTTTCTATTGTTGCATTTGGAGCACCTGGTTGCAAGCTCTGCCCCAAAGTTGAAAGACTTTTTGGAGTAGAGCACCAGGTTGCAGGGGTACTTGAAAAGTTTATTCAGTGGAAGAAAAAGAGGAAAAAAACCGACACCAAGAGCGACTATACTTTAAATTGGGTAGTTTCAAGAGATTCAAATCAATCTAATTGGACACTATTCGTATTTTTTTTTAAACTTTCCTTTATCCACAGCGTGCTACATTGTGTTGTTGTTGCTGCATTGTTAGGTGCTAGTTCATTATTCATGTGTATGGCGGTATTGTGCTGTGTGGCTGAAAAATGCAGCTGTTGGCAGCAATCAGCAAAAGTGGTAGCAAATTTTGCTGCTGTTCGCTGGAAAATGCTGCTGTTGGTGGCTGCATTTTGTTGCTATTGGTGGCTGCATTTTGCTCTTGTTAGCTGCTGCATTTCGCAGGCTGCTGGTAGCAGCAAAATGGTGTTGCATTGAGGTGCATCATGTAGTGCTGCAGTTTTTTTTTGCTTGTTGCTGTTGGTTTGTTTCCTAGCAGTCCTATGAATGATCTATAGCTCTTTAATAGATACTACACCTATGTGTCGTTGGCTTTTTTCGAACAGTTCTTACACCTATGTGTCGTTGGCTTTTGTATGAATACACTTTTTCACATACTACCTACCTTCTTCTGATATATAGTTTTATGGTTGTAAGGCTTGTTATTAAATTTCATGTTTCCTAAACGTGGTGATGTAGGATGAGATTGTTAAAAGAATTGAGGAGCAGTCGCAGCCTGATGTCACAAATCCTCTATCAGAACAACAGATTTCCGTTGATGTGCTTGGTAAGAGATCGGGCTCGATTATGCAAAGAAATTTGATGATATGATGCTCATGTTGGCGAATGGTATAAATCCAGCCATCATACCTGGGTTAATTCAAAGGAGCGAAAATAGGGAAGAAAATTTGAGTGGACGTACTAGTTAAAATTAAGGTCAAACATATAGTTTTAGAGATAATTTGCAAAAAAAATTTGGTATTACTCGATGCATTGGACATCAATATTAGTTTTTGGATGCATTGCTGCTCGAGTAAGTTTTTGACTTTCTTTTGAATGTTTGGACAAGTTGAGATAACTTGTTTTTGAATTGCAATATATATCGTATTAGAATGAATGTAACTTTTGATTTCAATGAATTTTTGAACGAGTTTTGATGGATAAATGTATGTTATCAGGTAATTGGGAAAAATAAATTTTATCAAAAATATTTTTTTTTTAAAATTCTTTTGCCGATGTGAAAAAACAATTGCCAAAACTT
>JABCMJ010007790.1:0-14011 GCA_014822125.1 Arbutus unedo
ATTTGCCAATCCTCATACCCGTGATGAGGAACGGCGAGGAGGCGTTCCTTGTACCTCTCCCAACAAGAGCAAAAGGATTCGTTGGGTATCTCCTCAAAATTTTGGATCCTTTTTTTCAATGTGGTGGTGCGGTGTAATGGGAACCATTTCTTGTGAAATTCTACTTGCATCTCCACCCAACTAGTCACCGAATGAGATCTCAAAGAGAGAAACCAACGCTTGGCCTTCTCCTTGAGGGAAAAGGAAAAGAGTCTCAATCGGGCCATCTCAAGTTGAGTGGCCACGTTAATAAAAGTGTTCACCACCTCTTCAAATTCCTTTATGTGTACATAGCAATTTTTCGATTTCATCCTGTAGAACGTAGGTAGCATGCCAAGCATGTTAGACTTAACATGGAATTGATGCCCTTTGGGTATATCGGTGGGCATAAGGATGCACGAGGTGGTGGTGGTGTGGGTAGGGTACAAGTATTTCCGCATAATGCGAGCCATGGGTGCATCATTGGCCTCATGTTGTTTGGCCATTGTGTTGAAAGGAGGGTAGTGTATGCGAATAAGCCGGTGTGTGGCGTCACGAGTATAAACACTCATACACCAAAGACACTCTCCTAACAAATAAATATGAGATCCAAAAGAAAATAAAAATCTGCGAATTGCATTTTCCCTTAACTTGAGTTACATCTTCGGTTTACTAAGATGGGTAAGTTAAAGGTTTCTGCCAAAGAAAGTTGCAACTTGCAAAAATCTGTGATTTCTCCAAACTAACTAAAGATCCTCGGCAACAGCGCCAAAAACATGACCAGCCCGCAAAAGTGCATCGTTAGGGCGCTGCCCTGAGTCAATGTCTAATATTTAAAACAAGACTTTCCTCAAAAATTTAAAAGAGGTATAGTGGAGAGTTCGGAGTATCGATCCACGGGGAAAAGTAGTTAGGTTAAAATATTTCACAAATTTGATTTTTCGACTTTTCAGACGTCAACCTCAAAGTTTGTTTGGTGATGATTAACAAGATATGATTAGTCTTCGGAATCCATTCACCGTAAACTTTCACTAGTTAATATCTCCTTTTATAACTCGATCTAGATTCCGGCTAGGGTTTCTAGATCGGAAAATATTCAATGAAAAATCAGTCTTTTTAGATTAAAGGATGTGTCTCTAGATTTATCCAAGTTCAAGAACAAGTATTCCAAAATAGGGAAGACATAGGCTCAAGTATTAGATATACCAAAAATATGGCAATAACTAAGCAAAAACTTAACACTTCCTTTTTGTTTCTAAGAAGAAGAACTTGTATTAATCCATTGACAAACATGAAAAGTATTTAGGAGACATCAACTAGCATAAGTTTTCAAGTGAACTTCATCCTTAGACTTAACCTAAAAGGTTAGTTACTCATGCTTCTAATGAATGCAAAGGCAATGAAGGTAAATAAACTAGACATAGATAAATGCTAAGATTATGAAGAAGTTGCCAAGAACACTCTAAAAATCTGTAGAAAACTCAAGTAAAGGATTAATAGCTAAGATTCTGGTGACTTGCCGGAAGATTGAAATGAAAATCAAGAACACAATATTAAACTTACACTTTATGTAACTTACTTCTCAAAGGAGAACATGTCTTATACATGAAGAAAATCTCAAGAGAAAAAATGATGAACACTCAAAAGTTTGAAGAACTAGAGAAAGAAGCTCTCAAAGTGTGTATCAATATATCTAAGTCTCTCTCTTACAATACCAAGATGAGATACACTTATCTCTCCCATACAAATGAAGGGGGACAAAAGTCATGCTGAAAATACTTACTTACATCATTTTCCAAGGCAAAAGTCGTAGACCAAAGTATCTCGAAAGGTGATGGGAAGCAAAATGCCAAAATTTACATTTATTACGTGTTAGATAGGCTCTATCGATAGATGGTAGGTCTCTATCGATAGAGATGTCCATTTGGTCAGTCAAAATTTGCTCTCTATCGATAGAACTAGAGTCTCTATGCTATCGATAGAGAAATGAATTTTCTTATTTTTTATATTTGGCCTCTATCGATAGGAAGGATCCCTCTATCGACAGGAAGTTGAATTTTGTCTCTATCGATAAGAATTTCCTCTATCGATAGATATCGATAGGACTATTCTCTATCGATAGAGATTCTGGATTTCTGAACCGTTTAAGGGGGTCTCTATCGATAAGAAGGGTTTTCTATCGGCAGAGAATGCTTTTGACTTACACTTTCGGATTTTTCTTGTTCTTTTGTTCCAGTTTCTCTTTTATCCTTTCCGAGTCTTCATTTGGTCTTTTATCCCCATCGTCATGGTCTCGGGATTCCTGAGTGAAATTGAAGCCTTTGAGTATGTAATTGATGCCTGAAGACCTGAAATGACACGAAGACAACTATGAGTGCAATATCAACTAGAACAATATATTTGCCTATGCATAAATGTCAAATTGAGTACATTGAGCCACGTTACTATGCAATATAGTGTGCTCATTGGTATGTTTTTCAAGAATCCCACGTATTGAGGGTGTTAGGGATCGATTCCCGAGATCCAGTGATGAACGTGTACGGATTATAAAATAAAAAAATATGAAACCCTACTAGGCAGAATTGGGTTTATATCTTTGAGATCTCTCTAGTTTGATCTTAATAATTTTCACAGTTTGATCCTGATTGAACTTTGATTACAACAGGAATAATTTTGCTCGATTGACCTCGAGATCTTCTACTATAATCCTATTGCACCTTGATAACGAATTGAGTATGAGCTTAAAATCGTGATCTCCTTACCTTCACAGAACCTCTCTCAAATATTTCGAGTATTATGTTGTGTCTGACCTAAAAGGCATAACAGTGTATTTATAGGCAACGACAGAGACACCCAGGAGAAATATGTGCTGGACTTCCTATATAATTAGGAAATCCTAATTCAACCCGGATTAGTTCCGAATTATATAAATTACAATTCATACCACTCAGAATTATAATTGTATTCCCTTCACATATCTCAAAATTATATTTCGAATTCCATGTTATTAAATGTTTATTTATCTCCCCACGTTAAGATGACAGATACACGTTGATTAAAATAAATTACTGACAATTTATGTAATCAACATCTATAAAACTTCTTGAAACTTTTCACTTAACTTATTTATTATGTCAGATGCTAATATCTACCGATAGGATTTGACATAATCGAAACTTATAAGCTTCCTCAAAAGTATATCATCAATCCCTATAAAGGGACGTGAATTCTATTAATAATTAACAGTTGTCATATACTTAATATTGTGACCCAGCTCATCGAAACTATTGGCCTACAAGGTCTCACTCTATAATGAATCAAAATCAATTATCTTTGGATTAAGAGCACAAACATTCATAATAACCATGAAGTGTGAATCGTATTATATTATTAGCATAAATACAATTACCTCAAAGTGGTCATGTTCAATACACACAAAGTGTACTAAGATAGTAAGTTAAAATTATACTATTTCTCGTAATCAAGACTGGCCTATTGAAACATTGTGTTATAGTTCTACTGGTAGTGTGTCTAATTCTATCTAAGATCGTGAACTAAAGACTTATATTTTACAAAAATTGATAATCTAATTATTTGTATGTAAACTAAACTCTACATATTAGATTATCTATTATGTGGAATAAAAGACAAACATACGCAATATGATGCAAACATTACTTATAAAGATTCTCATTAAAAAAAATAACTGTATAAATATTTTAAAATAAATATTAATTTATTACACAAAATTATAATTTTTAGTATAAAATTCTAATAGAAAACTCTACGGGCATTCAACGGTTGTGTCAACGGTTGTGTCAGGACATGTATAGAGATTTTTCCGAAAAATGAGGGGGGAAAGTACAAGGAGATTTATGCGGAGGGTTTAAAGGAAGTCAGAAGCAGAGCACTTTTCCGACTGTGCAACACACCCACACCCACACCCTTCTCGGTTCTCACTGTCGGCTGTTGCATGGACTATGGACGCTGTGAGGCTTCGCGTGCTGTTTGCAGATGGGCACATTCTTACCAAATCACAGAAATTGGAAGGATTGAACCGAAGCTGGCTTCTTCTCAAACCTCAACACCAAACCATTTCTGATCTCTCCTCCTATCTCGCCCACTTTTTCGACCTCCATCGCTCCTGCCCTAATGGCATCGTCCTCTCTGTAAGCCCCTCTCTCTTTCTACACTGCATAATTTCCTCTCGAAGTATCATTAAAAAGCATCACTCGAAGTGAAAATTGGAGCAATTTTTTGCGTTTCTTTTCCCAGATATCTTAACTCGTACCAGTATTGATTTGCATGCCGAAAGAGCTAGAAAAGACATAGTTTTACTGGTACTCTGTGTTGGTACTTCATAATTTCGACACTGAAACTATTTACAGTTTTGACTGATCTGCTTCTACTGGCTGGAAGTTGCAATGCTATTTGTTGAAGTCCGTGGCTATGTTTTGTTTCGCCAGAAAGTCTGCTTCTTTCCATTGCTGCTGTGTCCTTTTTTTCCTTTTCAGTTTTTTCGCAATCCTTTTCTCTTTCACTTTCCTGGTTTCGGTTTGTCTCAGCGAGAAGAACGGAAAATAAAAATAATAAGGCCCAAAAGTTTAAAACTAAACTTTGTTTGGAACTTAGGGAAAGGAAGAGAAAGGAAAGGAAAATTAAAAAAATTTCCTTCTACTTGTTTGGTTTTTAGAATAGAAGGAAAAGAAAAAAATAGGAGAGAAAAATAAATAGAATCCTCTAGAAATGACGAGAGAAAATGGGAGAGAAAATTTTGAAAAAATCTAAATACATTTAGTTAATTTCATTTTTTCCTTCTTCATTTTCTTTTGAAACCAAACAAAGAAAAGTCTTTTTCTCTTACATTTTCTCTCATTTTCTTTTGAAGTCAAACAAGAAAAAATAGTTAATTTTCTTCACACTTTTCCCCTTACATGTTTTCCCTTCTTTTCCTTTCCTTTCCACAAGTTCCAATAAAACTTCGACCGAAAAAGGGCAGAAGTTCTAATTATTCTTGGCCTTTCCGTCTGTAGTGTATGTTTTTTGAGCTTGATCTCTTTTTTTTGGGGCATGTTTTTCCAACTTTTCTAGTTGAGAATTGAGAGGAACTAGAGAGAAAACAATTTAACCAGAAGTTTACAGAAATTCACAAAGACAAGGATGTTATCCCCGGAAAAAGCTGACTTTGTACAAATTTCCAAACATGTGTTATGTTTTTTGTTAAAGCAAGTTTATCCCATAAAACCATTCTTTTCCATTTTTAGCGACCGGGTAAAACTGGGGTTTGTTTGTTATGTTAAACTTTTATATGCACTGAGCACTTTACTAGTATTTTCTCGCAGATGGATGGCTTTGCGTTGCCACCATTTGAATCAACATGTATTTTACAAGACAAAGACGTAATCAGGTTTGTTTACGCTTGATATTAGTATTCTTTTCATCCTGTTCAGTTGTTTTGCAAATAAGATATTTTATTTTATTTCTACGTCTCTGTATCAGAGTCAAAAGAAAACGAAGAAAGTTGTGTGACTTTGTCGAGGTAGATGAGGGAGCAAATTTAATTGAGGAAGAGGAAATTGTGGAGAAGCAACCTGTCATTAGTTGTGTGCCCCTTTTGACAACTGAGGAGTTTGGAAAGGAGACTGGCGATTACCAAAGTGAACCTGAAGAGGAACAGGATACATGGCTTGTGGATAATCCATCTAGTGGAAATGCGGTTTCCAAGAAAAGAAAAGCATCAAAGAAACTCCAGAGCCCGAAGTACGTACTTTGACTGATCGATTCTCCTTATAGTAGGGAAAGCTGTTACTATGAAGGAGACTGGAAAGACAAATTTTAATGAGCAGGATCTATTATCCTATTTTTCCTACGTCGTGAATCAGTCTTTTCTTTCCATTTTAGGAAGCTACCAATTTCTTTCAGACATTACTTTATTTTCAAGTCATATGCTTCTTACTATTAGAGGTCCATTCCCTTTCTATTCCTAGCCACTATAGGCTTGACTGCCTTAAGTCTTCGCTATTTTCCTTGCTTTGAAAAAGTGGTTGCTTTACTCCTTACATCCTGTTCTTTTCATCTGTAGAATGCAAGTAATTTTGAAGAATCTATTTCTCACAAGTTCTTAGTGGTTTTCAAAAGGAGACTTGTCGGATAAGGCTACTGCAGTGTTCCTTGACTTGTTTAAGGACTTCTTTGGAGTCAAATTGGACGCCAACGGCCACAAGTAAACTGGCAATGTGAGAAATAAGTAAAAAATTTAATTGATCCTTGGAAAGAAAGTTTACATTAAGAACTGAGTGATTTGATGAAGCAGTCAATGGAGGAATACGATCTAAGTTCACTTGCACTCCTACATTTAATATGTCCCACACTCAGGAGGATTAGTGTGCTGTCTGAATTAAGACTGTCCTTTCTTCTACCATGTTTTTTCGGCTTCATAGAAGATTGCGAATAGGTTTTAGATTCTCCAACTGCCCTATCTTTCTAATACTTAGATGGCTAAATTTATGCTTGAAATCATTCTTAGGATGTTCCTAGACCATTTTCAGGGCCAGTTGTATACTTATTCATATCGTGTATCACAGGAAGAAGAAAAAACGTACTTTGGTTCCTGAAGATGTTGATTTGCAAATGAACCAGAATGAGAGCTGTAACAATGACGGTGTCCACTGTGGGAAGAGTGTTGACAAGAAGCAGAAATTATTTGATGACAGAAATAATGACAATTTTGAACTTTCATCTGGATCGGCAAAGAGGTATGTCGTGTGGTTCTTTGGTGTTCCTACAAATATTATGGTCTTCTAATACATATATTCTGTTGGTGATCGAGATTTAATGAGTTACTGAAAGTACTTGATTTGAACTTTTTTGGGGATTTCACATTAGATTGTCATTTGGATAATTACGTATACGCAATTTTGCTACTCGTCTATGTTCTTGTTGAGTGGTTAGGCGGCTCTACCTTTAGCAAGAATTTGACAGGCTATTTACAAAGCCAGTCAGGAATACCAATATGCTTAACCTTCATCTACAGGAATGCTACGCTTGGATCTTGAATTTATCAAGGAAAGAAAATGCTTTTACAGATGGATATTCATTTTATTTGGGAGCCCAAAAAATAAACTTTCCGGCAAATCCCTGTTCCTTTTAATTTTCTCTTTTCCATAACCCAACAAAAGAAAAACATGAAATCTTAACGCTTCATTTTCTTTTCCTATCTTCCCCCTTCCTTTTCCTTTCCGACCTTGAATCAACGATCCAAACATAGTGTAATTGAAATCAACTCGTATAAGCAAGTAAGCAACACAACAATGTATGCACTTACACGTGCATGTACAGGAAGAGAGAGAGAGAGCCCCCCTCCCTGCATTTTCTTGTACGCAGTTATAATTATTATTGCATACATGAACATGTATGAGCTAAATATGGATTCTGGAGCTTGGAAGGGCATTAGGTTTTCTTTAGTCCTCAAGTGCAATGACTAGTCAGGTCTTAAGTTTTCAATCAGAAGTTCAAGTCTTAGTTTTCTAGGCAATGCAAATAATAATAATTATTTTTCAGTGTTCAAAAAATCGGGACAATTGGTCGATTAATTGGCAATTAATCGGTAGTTGCCTGTCGGCTACCCACCGATGTGACTACCCCCAAATTGCCTAGAAAAATTGCTTGGTCACCTAATTGGGTTCTAGGCGCCGACTTATCATCTAATCGTTGACTAATCAGTTAATATTGTTTGAGATTTTATGTGTAATGTGTGACTTATTTGATTTAGTTTGTAACCTTAGACTTTATAGGAATGCTTACTAAAACAAGGAAAAAAACGAACTAATTCTCCTAGGCCGATTAATCCCCGATTACTGGCCCTAGGCACTATAAGGCCCCCCACCGCTTGACTAGCGCCTAGTGATTTTTAGAACCATGTTATTTGTCTATATAAGATTCCATGATGTGATAAACTGAAGCCGTTTATGTAAATTTGCATATGCTGATTATTTTCATGTATCAACCTTCGTAATTCAATATCGAGCATCTCTTTTCTGCCTCTCAATCTTTCTATAATCCCTGTTTTGTAGGTTTGGCAAGCTTCAAGAAAACAGTGCTGCATTTATTCATTTACCTGACACAACTGATGGAACTAAAAAGGTCTGAGTGATTTTAAGATTTTATTTACTTTAAGCTCCTTTAATTCATACTAGTTGGACCTCCACGTGATTTGTGCGTGATAATATTTATTGTGTGAACACTATGTTAATAGATGCAAATAGGTGCCAAAAATACCATGGTTATTGGACCACTCAACGATACAATTCCTTATTGATTACGAAAAGCACACAAGTCCAAGGAGCTGAGATTACATTAGTTCCTACTTCCTAATATAAATCTGTGAAGAGCTTTCTTTGCTAGATGACGAGCACAAAAAGGTATATGTGCCTTTCTGATGTATACTTCATTCTAAATGGTTTGCCTAGCCTTAAAAATTCCTCCCATTTGACTGAGTCTGCAAAACAAAGCTTCAAACTACCGAAAATCTGAACAAAGGCACCAAGACATTTAAGTTGTAATGTTAGCCAGAACATAACAACGTGAAGAGTTAAGTAGAGGGTCGTGCGGGAATTGTGAGTGCCTATTTACGGAAATGTTTGGAATCCCATGCATTTGAATGCAGTAATTCTTAGCTTCCTTTTATATGTTTATAGTCTATGAGTTTCCTGAATGGCTAAAGCTGTAAGATGGCAAGGTCTTTTATAAATAGTACATACATTGTTATTACCTTCGTTTGCAATTTTGTTGGAATGAATAAAAAAAGGTAATTTGAATGTAACGATAATTTGCATTGCCGCTCAATTTTGTATCAAGTTCATTCCAGCCGCATAGCCTGACAAGTCATAGGTTGAGTCCAGTTTTGTTCGTCCACAGGTGAACAAAATTTGTTCGCCCTTGGCTGTGTGGGACCACTTTGATCTCACGTCTATGATTGAAATCATCTATTTTGTTCAGATTAATTTTGGAGGATCTCACAAAAAAATTCAGTTAAATCAAATATCGGTACGTACTTGCCCTAAAAATGTACTTCTTAATATCAGAATTTTTAATTTTTAGGCAAGAAAAATAGGTTTTTAGGTCAAGCACATACCGATATCCGATGGAGCTGAATTTTACGTGCTAACCTAAGAAATTAATCTGGACAAAATAGACAATTTTGATCATCGAAGTGGTCCCACAGTCGAGGATGAACAGAATTTGTTCACTCGCAGGCGAACAAAATGGACTCGTCATAGGTGCGTTATATGTTGGAGTCTTTAACTTCTTTATCTGATGAAATAAGGAGGTGGGAGAAGAGAGAAGGAGGGGGGGGGGGGGGGGGGGAGGGGGGAAGGGAGAAAGGGGGGTTTGGTGGCTAGGTTTTTCCTTCCTACCATTTTTCATGCGTCTGTACCTGAGTAATATCTGCTATCTAACATTTAATCTTTTGTTATATTTCCTATCTCAAGGTTAGGCAAGCATGCAGGTATTATCGTGGAACCTTAGATTCTGCCAACTTTGAAGAACTGTGCCACGAGACATATCCCCAATTCAGTGGTCACATTGTCCCCTGATGTTTTTTGTCGTTCTCTCATGCATCACTGAGCTAGTAATGTACAAAAATCAACATCGACGTTTAACTTGTGCTCACCTGATCTTTGATGTCAGGCCCCTAGTAGAAGTGCTCGGCGGCAATATGCCAGGAGGCGATGGCTTCGGGAACTAAAAGCTGAAAAGAAAGTGGTACTTTCTTGCTTTTGGGCCTTGTGAAACCTTTTGCTTGTGGAAGTTCACCCTTTGAATAACATGCATGCATCCTCCCCCTTCTTCCCACACAACGCAATCATTTGTACTACTTGTGGACTCAAACTTGCAGCTAGATCAAATGCAATCTCCTGAAATGGATATGCCTGAGGATTATATTGAGCATCAAGGACAGAACCAAAATGTTGAAGCAGGCGATGAGATTGCTGCAAATGATAAGATTGTTCCTGTTGTAGTTAGGCCAGGACATATTCGCTTTGAGCCTCCGGGAAAGGGTGAGGCTCTCTCTCTCTGCTCTTTGATTGACCTAGATTGATCTGATTGGTGAGACAACTTGGAAGCTAGGAAATATGGGGTCATCTTGTTTCGTCTGGCACAATTGGCCTGTCTTGTAAATTCAGAGGACCACTTCATTTTCTTGATAGTCAACAAGAACAGAAAAGGATTTCAAGTCACCATTTTATTGGTGCTATTTTGCAGACAAACTAAACAGTTTAGCCTGATTACTTGAGCTTGACCATTTAGCTTCATATATTTGTTTTGCCTGATAGAAGCCGCGAGAAGTCTTATAACCTGAAACAGTTAGATTTAGATTTACTGGCAAGAAGAGCCTATAATATATGCCAATCCGCTGTCTACTCTTCGTTAAACACCGATATGGTGAGAGTTGTTGTTTTGCTCCTGGAACTTGCTGGATCTAGTCAAGCTTCTGTCCTTCACTCTACCTTGGCCCATTGATACGTTATTGTTTTCAGTTTCTCTTGAAATATCTTAGCTTCAGTGCTGTGTAATACTGTTGAAGTTCAGGGAGAGATCTCTAACAATTTTTATGTGAGATGCCTGTAACTTCTAGATTTTGGATAGTATCACAACTTTTTATACCAGCAAGTCTACATGAAGCCATTTTGTTATCTGTGATAGAAATTGCGTCTACGCTTCCGGAATGCCCTTGTTTTGAGGAATTCTGTAGACTATACTTCCTAAATGTTATTGCAGTCTTGAGGAATTTGTGGACTGGAATCACTAGATGATCTTTAGAAACTCATAATTTTTTCTGTGCACTAAGAATTTAAAGCGTGATGGTTCCAAGGTGGGCATAAAAAAGTCGCAGCAGTGAAAACAAGACTGAGAAAATTGCGTGCTTAAAAGTGAAACTGAATTCCTAACCTTTGTGGTGATTGTATTCTATATTTGTTTTCCATTAATTTTCGTATTCATTTACTTGAATCTGGTTTTCTAATGATGTTACTCCACTTCTCAATTGTACAACTACAAGTGGGTCTTATTACTGCTGATTTGTAGTCGATCAAAATTTGTTTTGTTAGATGGAGACCAGACTGTCCAGCAAAGCCTAGCGTCCGTGGTATGTTGATGCTTGCTTTCTTATTCTTGTTCTATCAGTTATGTCCCCTGCACCCTCGAAATTTTAATCCCTATATTGAATTGAAGTTTTTTTTGTTAATTATAAGTGATTGTTTTCCAGAATGCTCATTCCCTGAGAGCTGTCTTGCTCTCTAATCTTCATATGTATTCAGTTGGCTTCTTAACCAAATGCTTGTGCACGTTTCTCGGAAATTGGATACAAAAGAAATTTTCAAACGGTCATTTTGACTTGTTCATTTTCCTTGTTATTAATATTGATTCAATGTGCGAGAATGACTGGAATAGGTTTCAGCAAAGGCAAATTTCCTTCGTAAGATGGGTAGTGCTTTTATTGTTAATTTGCTCCCACTGTTCCTGCAAAATTTGCGCTTCAAATATATTGAATCACTTGAGCATACTTGCTTCTTTTTGAGCATGGCAAGTTTACTACTGCCTGTTCCAATTAGTTCCTCCACCAAGGCAAGTATGCCGATATTAAGCGAATTTTGTCCCATCTTGTTGGACACCAATTTGATACGTTTTATGCTTGCATCAGCATCGGCCAAAGAACAAAAAAGGAAGGAAATGTGCATCATTATATGAGTGTTTCTATTTATGCTATATTTTGACTGATGCAAACTATCCATTATCATCAATTCCTGTTGGGATCATCAACCAATGTGGTCCATCAATTACCATTTCAACCACTACAGAGGGCCATGATGGCTGTTGTATGTTGGTTTGTCTCTTTGACCATGCCTATCCATACAATTAGGTTATTCGTACAACTGTTTCTGTGCTTTTGCTTTTTCCTTTTCTGGAGTACATTGTTGTGAATATATTATTCTTTGCCAATAATGCTTCAGGACACTTTCCAATGGACTGGAATCACCAGCAAGAAACAGGGTAAAAAATGGGGTAAACAAAAATTTGGATCTGGTAGAAGGGATGACTATGAAGCCTCCAACAAAGAACTTTCTGAAGTGGTGACCACTGATAAAATGAAACCTCCAATTGATCCCACCGACTTTGATAGACTCACACCACTTAATAGGTTGCCCATGGTAAGTCAATATTGGCATATGTAGATATACATATGTATTATCTGCTTGT
Source organism: Arbutus unedo (assembly GCA_014822125.1). Classification (NCBI taxonomy): domain Eukaryota; kingdom Viridiplantae; phylum Streptophyta; class Magnoliopsida; order Ericales; family Ericaceae; genus Arbutus; species Arbutus unedo. Next base: position 12,280 of record JABCMJ010007790.1, read on the forward strand.
ATGCATCCTTAATTTTGTTCTGTTGGACTGTGTTTGGATCAAGGATTTGTGGGGGGTATTGCGAATGGAAGAAAGGTCAGGGAACCAAATACTTAAAATTAGCTTCTTCACTTTATTAACTTTGTATCTGTTCTATGCACTTCTATTTCCCTCCCTAAATTCCTCCAAAATCCTCAATATAAACACAGCCTTTATGAATATAGGGTGGGCTTCATTTATCGGCTAAGACTGACTGTGATTTGTTTTCTAATTTTGTTTCTATAGTCTGAGTGCAGTACAATATTCCTGTTCGCGTTTTTACTAGCTTCCACATAATGTCTGGCATAACTATGTTTCTGTTATTTTGTAGGAAGGTGAAGTAATTGCATATCGTCTGCTGGAGTTATCAGCAACCTGGAGCCCTAAGCTATCCTCTTTCTGCGTACGAGTTTGATAAAGTGATAATATCTATAATGCTTCTGCAACTTGTCTTAGAAAATATAGCACGTGTTACAATTTTTTTTTTCTTCTTTCATTTAGGTTGGGAAAACATCATGGTGTGATCCCAAATCCAAAAGAATTCTACTTACACCAGTAGCAGAATATCCAATTATTTTTCGTAAGCAGACAAATGAAGATGCATGTGCACAAGAAGATAACTCTCCTTATAGGGAAGATGGATCTTTAGAGGTATCAAGCTATACGTGATGGGCTCTGCTCTTTTTCTCTTAAGCTGTGTTTGGATCCCAGTTTTGCAGACCTTACTACTGGAAAGAAAAATGATAGGGCAACCAAAGAAATTTTTTTAGCTTCTCCACTTCTCCGTGTCATTGTTCTCTTCTCTTTTCCTTAACTTTTACGTCCTTCCATAAACCCCTCCACATGTCCAGGATCCAATTTTTGGATCATTTTCTGGTCCGTGGAGTAACTCAAATGGAGCGGTTAAGGGTGAAGGAAAAGATGAACTGAAGATTCTAACTTTATTTTCCTCTGGGTTTCCTGTTATGTATAAATCCTCGACAGCTCCATGATCCCAACAATTTCCAAGTTTGTACCTATGCCATGTCAATCAATAAATGATTAACTATGCGGATTTAGCTTCCGACAGCTTTGGTCTTGCCAGCAGAAGTCAAAGTTGCTTTACCCTTGTGAAGAATCCTTGAGAAATCATGTTTTCCTCTGCAGATAAGTTTTATGTCGCTTATAGATGTCCGGATTGTCAATCATGTCAACCCAGTTCCTGCGAAAGCAGCCTCTGGCTGGGTGAATAAGTCTACCATCTCCAATGAAGCTACCTCATGGGCTGCAGGTCCGAGCAATAACTATATGAATGCCCCCAACCAAGGTAAGTGTATCTTTGTTGGCTTACTAGTTTAGGCTAGGTTTTCATTGTTGCGGAAAGTCTTGAAAGCTAATTTGTTATTTTTTTCTTCTGCATGAATCCCCGGTTGTATCTGGCAGCAGATGAAACAAATGTGTGGGATAAACACGTACAGGCCCAAATCGCCAAGAAAGCACAAGTGATACATGTGAATAGTGGTAGTATTGAGAACTCTGGTACGAGGTCTTGTTTAACTAGATCCTTGAGAAGTAGTGCAGTTGGCCCAGCAATGGCTCTTCGTAGTTCAAGGAATAATGTACAAGGGTAATGTCCTGTCTGAGGGTATGCAATGAGTTAAGAGATCTGTACCTGCGAGGAGAAAAGGCAAACCATTTAAGGTCTGGATAATGTATGTGGTGGTGAGCTGATTTT
>JABCMJ010007792.1:0-20958 GCA_014822125.1 Arbutus unedo
TATATATATATATATATATATATATATATTCATATGTTTATTTTATAAAAGAAACTTATGAGAAAGTTGAAAATTAGTAATTTAATTGTATAGAAACCTAGTGTAAAATGAAGATTCGTGTAAAATATTGTGTTTTTTGCGAGACATATTTTGAGAAAAAATTAATCTTAGTAAAAAATTAAAAATCCAGGTCTCATAAACATATGAAAGATACATATTTCTGCACTTTCTTTTCATTTTTCGGCAATTGAACGAGACCTAATAACCCCATTCAGTTACCAACAAAGTAGAGGGTCTCACACTGAAAAAGAAATTCACTAGGATTTACTTTTCTCCAAATCATATCTAACCAAATTCACAGGATTATGCGTTGTGAGAAAAGTGATTTTAGAGATGTATAAAGTTATCTGTTAACATTTTTTGTTTTGCATCAATTTTTTGTCAGTTGTTAGTTCATCTCGATAAGAGATTTTATAAAAGTATAAATTTATATCCAAAAGTTTTTAAAAAAATCAAAAAAGACAAAAATAACCGAAGTATGGTTTGTTTTAGTTTATTTTTCATATTTAGTGATTTTTTTTTAATTTTTAGACATGATTTTATAATTTTAGTTCTTTTTGTCAAAACGAGCTAATATTTTATAAAATAGTGATAAAAAATAACAAATACAAAAAAAAATTGGTTAAAAATAAAAATTAATTAATTTAGTTAAGTATGGGTACACCACGAGGTATAATAACTATATATGTGTTTTATGGTATACTGTGTTTAGGATACCTTGCTTTCTTAATACTAGCGTCGATAGCACACGCGATACGTGTGCAAACACAATGTGTATACAAACATGATTGATGATTTTTGTAATTGTCACAGGATTTTTTTTTCTCAACCAGTATTCTAGAACAATTTTTTTTAGCAATTTTAGGAAGCATTTTTTTTAGCAACTTTTTGGAATAGTTTTTTTATGTAAATATACTTATGTTATTAGGATAGAAGAAAATTTTTTAGAGTTATTTTGAAAAGTAAAAATGTGACGAAGCTTTATTTTAAAATTCACACCAACAAAGCATAGCCCAAGCATAGCCCCTTTATATTACTATAGTACACATGTTATACATACTTAATATACTTAATATGTTATATTTTATACATATGTTCGTCTTTTATACATAGGTTAGTCTAACATAGTTAATTTATTATATACATGTCTAGGCATATCTAATATATTATATACATATCTAATATATTTGTTTCATTATATTCATATATGATGCACATATCTAATATATCAAGTACATATTATTCTCTCGTTAGTTTTCTTAGTGGAATAACAATATATGTTTATTTTGTTATTTGTTTAACTTAGTAGAATATAAATACATGCTTTTTTTTTCTTAATTTTAAACTTGCATGATGACATTTTCATTTTTATGAAAGAGTTTCATAATGGTTGAAAGGACAAATTTTAAAAATTACACTCTCAAAATTAATTTTGTTAACAATTAACCGTTGAATCTAGAAAAAGAAATTTTCACTGTTTTTTTTCTTGACAAATAAATAAGTGAATTTTTATTTTCCTACACGATTTCTTTGTCAGTGGACAAAAAAATTTTTTTTTTTATTTTACTTTTTCCAATAACAACGTTCTCGTACAATCTTTTTGACAACTGAATGGAACCAATGAGGGAAAGAAGCAGGAGGAAAATGATCAAGTTGTAGAAAATAATGTAAGGGAAGAGTAGGGGAAGGGATTGTGTTCAGTTAGAAATTTCTCAAACATTTTATGGGAACTTATTTGGAAAAAAATTTCTCAAACACTTTTACTTTTTTCCCAAACAATTTTTTCCCTCTATAAAAGAAAAGAGAGAGAGAGAGAGCACCTGGAAAACACTGAAAAAATTTAACTTCCAAATTTTTTTTGAAACACTTATACCAAATAACATTTCAAAGTTTTTTTTTCCAATAATAGTTTAAAAAACACTCAACCAAACGCTAAACTCTTTACTTTCCAAGCTTAATAAACTCCAACGAAAGCCTCATCTTTACAAGTTTATTTTGGACAATATGCTTTGTTATATTTTAATCTTAAAAGAGGCCACAGGTAAAATATACTGGTTGTGGAGGTTTCATAAAATTGAGACAAAATTTCACATGTTTAGTTTAGGAAAAACCATAACTTTTCTGCACAAATCCAAACACGTGTTCAAAATCATCCGATACACGAAGACCGGATTTTTTTTTTTTTTTTTGCAGAATCTTATACATCAAATAATTTTGAACACATTTATATTCAGATCTATGCACCTAATCTTTGCATGTATCATAGGCCTTAGCCTTTTATGACTACAATACCAAAAATGGCCCTCAATTCAATTTTTACATTGAAAGAGCTGGATATTTTAACAGCTCTATTGACAGTGAAACAACAATATAAAGGATAACGAAAACGGATACAAAGGACAAAGTACAAAGAAAAATTACGACGAGAAAGAATTATTGTATTACAATGTCGGAAATCTTACAATTCGTGGCCATCACCCCTCTCCAGGGGTAGATGTTGACTGGTACGAAATCACGATTAATTACACCATCAATAAAGAGATATAGAAACAAACAAAAAAAAGATAAAAAGAAACAACACATAGAAACAATGGGACAAATGAATGGTTACATCCTCCAACTTTAACCTTCAAATCTACAGTTTCCAAAATAGCTTCTCTCAATATTGACCATCTTCACCAAGACTCCAAGATAAAAATGAAGATGACTTTTCCTCTGGTCCTATAGATCATTATTTTACCAAAACATGGATACAGTATATCAACCAGCATGCTGCAAAAAATCAAGTACTTCTTAACTTTACAATTCAAAATATGCTGGTATCCATCGTGAGCTCCAATAAAATTATTTATAAGTGTTTTAAATGAATGAAAATTCTCACTTTCGAGTGCTAGATTCAGTCTTTGGGAAACAAACACAAATATTAACAAACCTACTTTGCCAGGAAGGGTATCATATCTTGCAACAGTCGCAGCGATCACTCCTCCTTCGATCGCTTGAACCGGTTCAACTAGAAATCTTGAACTTCTAACAATCACAAATGCCAAACTTATGGGAGAGAAAGGCGCTATGGTTGGCTTTGCCTTGAGCTTTTCAGGGGCCAAATTGTGTTTTGGATCGTAAATATCAAAAAGAAACATAGGGGAGTGGAATATTTAGACCTTTCAACTAAGTCAGCCAATGTAAGCGCGTGTTTTGGAGCATAAAGATTGGACTCCATTTGGAAAATGACTTGAGCATAATTAATCAGCAAATCATTTTTGGTTCTTGGGAGAAAGCATTTTTCATAAAACTCCAAGTAAAATACTTCCAAGTTAAACCAAGCAGTACAAAGCTGACAATAACTAATCAGGTTCAATCACTGTTTCAAAACTGTTCATAAACGCGCACAGCGTTCAGCACTGTTCTCTCCCTCCCTGTGCGTGCGCACATGTTCTCACTTCCCTACATGAATTATAATTGTCTAGAAAGGGTAGACCTAGTGTGTGTTTACAGGGGAAAAAATCAACTCTTTTCCTTGTCTTTGCTTACATTTTCTCTATGTATAAATAATTAAACTTAGAGAGGTTAAGACACCGCAGAAACAAAATTTTGCCAAATTTCCTGGATAGATTAGAGAAATTACCAGATGTTAAAAACAGGAGAGTCCAAGCATGAGACCAACCACAGCCGAACCAATCATTTTCTTAAAAATGGCTTCTGACAAACAAGTAACCGCTGGTCACTGCCATTCTGAAGGTCAATTACCCTTGCTTCCCATCGGATCTGTGTGGCGAGTGATCGCGCTTTCTCTATAGGCCCAACTTTATCACTAACAATAACCCATCCCTGATAACAAACAGTTATTGTACATATCAGAATTGACTGTTTAAGCTTTTCAAAACTGCAGAAAACATGGCCGTGTCTAAACATGCACCTAGCAAGAGATGTTATAACCTTCCTTTTTTCTTTGATGTTCCAAGTGGTATTCGTTGGCAATAGTTATTTAAGAAACAGAAACTGGAACTCCTACCAGCAGAAACCAATATATGTATAGGGAAAGGCTTAATAGGCCAATCTTTTTTAAACCAATTGTGACCAACCATAATAGCCCTTGCATTGAGTTGAATCCAAGAGCCTAGATTAAAAACCTCCAATTCCCTTTTAAAACCCTCAAATCCCTAATATCTTCCCAACACTTCCCCGCCCCCCGCCCCCCCCCCCTCAATTATACCCAGCCCCACCGGCCATCGCAGATCGCCGGCCCGTCCCAGACTGCCATCCCTGACCCCGTTCGCTGCCGCCCCTGTCGCCACCTCGCCCTTCGTAGGAGCCGACGAAGCTCGTAAAATTTTTAATCTCTACGTAGCCAACGCCACTCGCCCTTCGCATGTAATATTTTTGCCAGATCTTTCACGTTACCCCATCAAGTTGAGTGAAGAAGTATGTAGAATAGGACCTTGGGTTTAATCTAGTTGTCCATTTAACATTTCATGTCAATCTAACCAACTCATTCGCTACTTGGAGTTAGCGTATTGTACAAATGAAATTAAAATTACAAAATAGGGCAAAAATTTGGGTTGATGATAAAGATTAAAGAACTTCCATTACTTTATGTAGTAGAATAATTTTTCATGAGATAAATCCTCCGATGGAGCGACGGGAGCTGCTACTGCCAAGATGGATCTTGTCGAGAGAGAGAGAGAGAGAGAGAGAGAGAGGGAGTATTGGAAAGTTGGGGATTTAGGGTATTTTAATAGGGCTTTGGGGCTTTTAATCTCAACCCTTGGATTGACTCACACCCAAGGGGTATTCTAATTGGTAAAGTATTGGTCCAAACAGTGTTGGTCTATGGAGCCTTTCCCATACCCCCCCCCCCCCCAAACACAAAACACACATACATACATACATGCATATATACATATAGATAAATGTGTGTGTACTAACATTATGTACAGAAAACAATGGAATTACCTCCGGGCGCAGAATACGATCCATCTCCAAGAACAAGTTCATTATATTGCACCCTTCGGATATAATGTGTGAGAGGAGCCCATTCGCATGAAGCATGTCATATGTTCGAGGATATGTGGGGAAAGGATCGCACCTATGCCAAGATATTAATACAATAGAGTCAGAGCAATAAATTTCTTCGTACCAATACCCAGTGCCCAATTGGTAGAGCATTCAATTTAGCGCCATAAATTTGATATTTCTATCATTCTATGTAGAGAACAGTATAGATGGAGAGCCCAAAAGTAAAACTTCCAAAAAATGTAATTAACATTGACATCTTACCAGTTATGAAGAACACCAGCAAAACCTTGATCAAGTATGACAGGAAGCGTATTATGTGCCCCAAGGGGCACAACATTCATCACCCAAACTGATTGTTTTCCTTCGAGAAATGCAGCATTCAGACCCCCATAATGAGCATTCATGTCCATCACATTGCGTATCATGTTATATGGAGGCAATGGGTCTTCATCTCCAGGCCTCTTTGGATGGTCAGAGAAAATCAAGGGTGTAAGCAACGACCAGTAGTTTCTCACTACGGATTTCCAATTTTCAAAGTCATCATAGAAATCATTAGGTTGAACTCCTGTAATAATAGAACTGAATCAATAAAATATATGTTGAGAGCTGACAAGGAAGATTTGCAGGGAAACTACAGCATCAGCAATTATGTGCAGACCAAAAGATGACAGAGAAGTAAAAAGTTTCAACAAGAATAATACTTGCCATGAACTTCAAGCTCAGCTGCACTCAAAAGGAAACCAGAAGACCTGTTCTGAATGGGAGTCCAGCATTTACTGGTGGTCCCACTAATACAAGGTACCAGGGTCTGATAATATGGTTGAGCATCCCGGCCTTCTTTACAAAGAGGTCTATCACTCTGCTTGCTAGAAAGGAGAGCATCAAAAACCACAACAAGGGATTTCATTTTAATGCAAATCAAAGAAAAAGAAGGAAGCGAATTTTAAAAAAATAAAGTTTCATTGCAGGTTAAAAGCGAAGGAACATTGTGAAACCCCAAAATACATGCTTATGGTATACTCAAGAGTCTATGCGAGTTTTCAAGTAATATTCATGGAAGTGTTTGTATCATGGTTACTAGTCTCACCCAGATATATAGCAATATGCATCCACAGTTTTCTGCCAGATAAAAGTATCATCTTGTTGAGCCATAAGACTCCAACAGAGTTTTGCTGTGAATTCTTCAATAGGTTTCAACAAGCTATCCTTTTTTGTGCTTCGTGAATTTCCACGCGGCTCAATTTCTGGTGAGGTTAAAACAAAGTAACCTCCAGGCTTGAGTAGCCGGTCAACTTCGACGAGGAACATCCCACCTGATGGGTGAAATGTCATTAGTGTGGAAAAAAGAAAGAGTAAATATGTAAGACCAAAATGTTAGCTTCCTAGTATGCCAGAAACAATGGATAGACTGAATAAACTGACAGGTAAATGACAACACTAATAGACTGAATCACAATTAATTGACAAGCTAATGTAATTCAGATGATATGGTAAGAACGAACTTGTTCCAATGGTGTTATCAAATAGCTACTGATGACTGAAACTATCTTGTTATATATCAGCTTATTAAATTATTAGGAAAAACAAAATAAAATGAAGAGAACTTCAAATACATGTACTTACAGAACTGACTTGCTTTGTTACAGAACTTCAAATACATGTACTACAAAGTTGGTGATTAGGACAGACATGCAGTCCATGGCCTCAACTTCAGCCATTACAAAGACAAGTGCTAGAAAACCAGACAAGCCGTTTGGATTAGTTTGTGTGTTCTACGGCTGGAGTGGGCTTAGAGACCAGCAACCAAGGATAAAATCAATCTGCTATAAAATAAAGTTTGCATGGCAAAACTGCAATCTTGAGACCGAACGCTGAACAGCCAGCCCTACGCAAATAGTATTCCCATCTTCAAATCAATTCTTTTGCCTTGCATAGCTATGAGGACATAATACTTTTTACCCTAAAGTACATAGATGATGACAAAAGATAATCCATACTTGTAACACAGATGCCAAAAGTTCTAGACAGAATGTATGCTTCACCCTTTCTCCGTTAATCTCAGGAGTCAAGAGGCAAAATCAGGATTGAACTCAAGGGGAGTCTCATTAGGATACAACTTTTTTTGGTTGAAACCAGCTTTAAAGTATGGTTTATGTTCTTTGAGTTTTCAAAGAACGGAATTAAAAAATTAGATAATAAACCTTGAGAGATTGTTGATCTCCCTCCTACATTGAATTTTTCCTTAACTTCATAATCCTTATCTTAGTTAAGAACTTAAGATAATTAAGAAGTTTACAACTTACATATTATTATATAGGTATATCATGAAAATTTAAAAACCAAACAAATATTAAAAAAGTGGTTGGGCCGGGGGCCTGACCAGCCCCAAGGTAGGTCTGCTGCTGGTTAATCTTCCATTTTAAGACTAGAATTTAATTTTACTGCACTTTGGGCCATTCTAGTGACCCAAACTTTGACCTGTTGACCTGCCTGTTTCACAAAGTTAAACCCCTGTTCATTACTACTAATTATGGTCTGTTGAATTTCCATAATCTCATACAGGCTTATTTATTTTTCAGCTTGTTTACTCATGCTGTATATTTTTAATTCTCTTTCAGCTAGCTTACTCTGTCTACATAAAATACGAAGATTCACAGAGGGATTTTTTGAAGGAAAAAATATTGTCAAGGGAAGCTCCAAATCCAAAAGCCATATTGTTTTGATTGGAGCTATCGAAGCCACAAACTATAAGGCTACATTAACTGCACCCAGTCCAAATTCTATCAGACCAACCTTATGCTTTAAGACTAACCATAGGATGCATTATTTGGCAGAAAAATGTTAAACAAATGTCTGACAAAATATAGACACCTTTTTTTGTCACAGGACATCATGAAGTGTTATAGAAGAAAATTGGTTGAACATAGAACTCACAACATAATATATGTTGTATATATATCATTAAGATGACTGTGTTCCTTCCAACACAAAGTGAAAATGCACAGAACCTCCATCTTCCGGAATACTTGACATGAGTCACCTGAAACACACTATTGGTGGTATGTCTTAGTTTAACCCCCAATAGCTTTATTATGCTTTCAACTGAAGTATCCAAATGTAACGTTTTGTTGTCGATAAGTAAAGGAGAGTAGAACTTGACAAGCTTCAACATATATGTGCTTACATAATATTATACAAGTGTACACGCAGCATGCCTTGTACTGGAGTGTAATGCTTTCACATGGAAAAGGAACAACTTTATGCATTTTGATGGTTACCAATCCCGCAAACCACCACTGCAGAAAGTTTCTCTATTTGTTTTGTAGAAGTCAAATATGTCAGGTACATGTATACAGTCAATAAAGAACTTGTCAACAAGAAAAGATATTTGTGAAGAATTCACGATCTTTTTAACTGGGTCTGTATGTGGTTTGACGATCAAAACGAGAAGGAATCGGTTCTTGGTTATATGCGTAAACATCCAAAGATTAAACTACCTCCTTTCCTCCTCCAACCACTACCACCTAGGGAAAAATGATTACTCTAAAAGAACCATCCCATTCACAGCCGATTCCAAGCACCAAGAACCTAATTTGAATTATGGACTTGTATGTAACAAAAAAACAAAGAAACAAATTTGTAAGACTTAAGAGTGCATTGGCGTACCATTAGCATACAGTTGCACATCTTAATTACGCTTTCTGAAAGTTGTTAGAAACCTGATGACACTAAAGATACACAGAAACTGGACCATACGCGTTAAATGCCTCATTCTGTACAAGTTGGACATGTGACTTACTGCACAAGATCTCTAGTGACCAGAAAATGTAATGGTATTGAGACATTTGCTAGAAGCCAGGCTCCATTCCTTTGTATGTCTTTAATCGCTTTGTGCGCCCAAGTTGAGAACATTTATAAGCAATAACATATCCTCCAAAATGGAAAAAGTTGATGTTGCTTCTTGGATTGTTAAACAACTAAATTCCTTCAAAGATATTTCAGCAAAACAGAAAGCCTCCACTTAAAAAAAATTCTAAGGTCCATAGCTTTAGAACATTGTCGTGATGTTTCAACTCCAAATAGTTATTTGAACATGTTATTTCATAACAAATAGCTACAATGACAAGACATTCCTACAATAAATGAATAAATAAGTAAAAGAAAACTAACCACATATTGATGGAGTAAGATCTTTTGAACAGGTTGAGATATATTTTTCCAAAGGTTTTATACAATCATAGTTTAAATATGTAGTAAAACAATTGAATGAGAAATAGTAGAAGAAAAAACAAGTCAACCACTTTAATATCTGAATCATTCAAAGCAAAAAAAAAAGCAGGCATGAAATCCATCATAACTTCAGTGGAAAAAGAATAAGTTACGGTATTAACTCGGAATAGACTCGTACAACACCTTTTTTCTCCCAGAAAATACCACATTGAGCACAGTGAACCATGCTGAATGACAATGATGGATATGGAAGCTGTCTTGAAATGAAGTTCCCAATAATAGCAGGAAGACCTCTCTCAAGGGCCAACTGAACTTGGCTACCTGTTACCTCATACGCCGCAATACAGACAACCATTAACTTCAATGACAGCAAATGAGCCCCAAAGCTACCAAACCCACAGCCAATATCCAATACAGTGCGCACCTGTAATTGAAGCAAATAAGAGACAAATATGACTGAAGAAAATGCTTCTATGGCATTGTTGAAGGCAAGACACATTATTTTGCTGATTCAAGCATATACTTACACCAGCCTGATGAAATTCAGTGTCACTTCCCAACCCTATCATCTCTGCTATTTGGTGAGAGTAATCTTTAACACCATCATAGATCAAACCATCCTCCGAATGGAAAGAAATCTGATTCTCTTCTAGTAGCATTAATCTGCAGTTGGTTAAGAGAAATACAAAATGGAATTAGCAATTAACACCAACCCAGAACTTCTAAGCATGTCAAACTGTGAAAGTAGGATCAATGCTGTATTGCTTTGTGAACTTCTACCCACGGAAGTTTTAATAACATTTGGCACTGAACATCAACATTTCCCTAGTTTCACATCATCCCTCTTATCTTAGTTACAACAAGAATTACCTTTTTGTCATGCTTCCAGAAGAGAGGAATTGGTCTTTGCTAATCTTCACATTTCCACTCCAAATCACATCCTTACCAACCGGCCATTTGAGAGGGATTTTATAATCCTTAGGAGGACGAACCAAGCAAGGCAGTTGTTCTCGAGATACTTCACAATGCCTATCAAACTCCTCTCCATCCTTAAACCCAGCTAACAAATTTCCAGACACATTATAGCATGGTACATAATTCTCTGTCTCTTTTCCACAAAAACTAAACTCCCTTGGACTAGTAGCTTCTGATGATAAAGACCTTAACTCCAAGTAATCACTTGCTGCTTGTTCCTTTATTCTTCTGTAATTCGTATAGATGTCGGGCCTAGCAGTGACAGTTTCTGAGTCAAAGGCACTCGAAGAAGAAGACCCTAACAGTGCAATTACCACAATTATGCCAATCAGACACAAGAGTAACCAGTTGCGTGGTGGTCTGGGGCTGAATACGAGGGATAGTTTACTGAACCAGGGGCTTCTCATGTCCAAATTCCGCAACCTAACAAACCCACTAAAAATCTAGTGTTACAACCAAAATCTCCGGGAAATACGCAAACTATAACCGGTCATAGCCTAAGCACCCCACCAATATCAGATAAACATATCCAGCACCTCCTACTAGCATTGGATGCAAGTTTGTTAATTTGTTCACAAATGCATGATAGTGCTCAACTGCTGCAAAGTGCCTGCCATCAGATCCGCGTTGCATAGCAGGCCCGGTCTCAACTAGAAATCAAAATCCACTCTTCTTTCATCATTCCAGAATAACTGGGCATCTCGAAATGAATTTTAAAAAAAGGTTACCAAGCACCATATATTCAGCTGATATAACTTTGAATCACATAATCAAGATATCACATAATGCATATTCAATAGGAAACCACCGGAACACAAAATAACAACACAAAATTCAGTCAGATTTGAAGCCTAATTCTGGACTGATCGGGGAAAATCCAGTCAATCAAATTTAGAACTATGACTCCAATCTACACCAGATATTGTATCAAAATTGTACTCCCTCGCAAATCAACCAATGAAATACTGCATTGCAACACCCTTCCGATCAACCTGCGATCAAGCATCAAACATTCACATAATTAAAACAGAAAACCTTAACAAGTGAACAGAATTCTGCTCAGTCCTTCTTTCTAGAGAGATACACTTAGACCAGGAAAACACATCAGATCCACAGATAGAGAAGATCATCATACATTTCGCAATTTAAAAGACTAGGGTTTCGGCATACCAGGTCATTAAAGCATCGAAACAGATACAGATACAGATCGTGCGTGCGTCGGTAGTGCTGTTGAGAGAGCTATAAAAAGTTAGGATTCGCCACTGAAAAGAGAGAGAGAGAGACGCTTTCTAGGATTTTAATATAACAGAATTGGTTCTTCCGTTGCCTTCAGATCCAAAGGCTCGAAAAACAAAATCGAATAAAATCGTACTGTTTGTTTTTCTGTTTTTTTTTCCACCATTTTTCATTTTTGTTTTGGACAGTTTGCCCCTCAAAAGATGGTCAAAAAGAGCACTTGGTCCCTCCTAGATTTCCCCCAACTTTTTTTTTGAATTATTTTTTTATTTAATTTTATGTTAAATTTTGGTAAATTATTTGTACATTTCGATCAGAAGTTTTAAAAAAATAAAAAAATATTAATTAAATTTTTAAAAAGTTAAAAAATTAAAATTATTTATCTATTATTTATTATTTTTGTCTTTAATGAATTTTTTTAATTTCAAACATAATTTTTTAATTTTTACATTCTTTTCATGAGTACAAATTAATAATATATAAAAATTAAATATAAATAATAAATATAATTTTTTTAAAATAAAGATAATAATAATACATTAATGTAATTAGATCTTTTTAAATTATTTCAATTCCAACATTCGTCTGTTTTTCTACACGCCCTCAAATCCTTTTGAAAGGTCAACAATATCTATTATTGACCCTTCTTTCTTTTTCAACACTAGATTGTGTCTCCCAAATAAATAAATTTAAAATTCTAACTGATTTACAATAAAAAATATATAATATTTTTTAATTAGCTTGTCATATTGACTTTTTAATATCATTGTGTTTTTTTAAACTTTTTAATAAAAATATTTGACTATTTTTTTCTCCATTATTTTTTCCTAAATGTCGTTAAGTTTAGAGATAAAAGGGCAAGAATGTCCTTTAATACTTATCTTCACTGCTTGAGTGTTTTATATATGACTTCACTAAGTTTTTTAATTATTTTTTATCTCTATTCAAAGTATTTTTGCTTTTATTAATTATGCGTTAAATTTTTATGAATTATTAATTTGTCTTAATGAAAGAATGTAAAAAATTGAAAACTATAACTAAAAGTTTTAAAAAGTTTACTAAGTATGAAAAGAATTCTAAATTAATAGAAATATATTTTTTGTATTTTTTTAATTTTTAAATTTGATTTTTATTTATTTATTTTTTCTAAAATTTCTCCTCAAGATGAACTAATAAACCACAATAATTTGATACAAAACTAACACATACAATTGTTTTTCAAATAATGACAAGAAATGTTAGTCCAAAATAATAATTCCTTGCCATTATTTTTTTGTCTTTATTTGAAAAATTATAATTTATTATTTTACATCAACTTTTTTTGAATTAATGATTCATCTCAATGATATGTTACAGAAAAATTAAAAATTATAGACCAAATTCAAAAACAAATTAGAAAAGACAAAAAAAATTTAAAAATGGTCTATTTTGGCTTTATTTTCCTCTTTAATGATTTTTTTAGTTTTTAAAAATAATTTTTATTTACTCTTATCAACACAAATAAATTAACAACAAATGCAACAAAAAAAAATAAACACAAAAAAATTGAATAAGTAATTTAAGCCGGTGCCAATTTGGCCTAAATTGCTCATTTGATATTTTTTTTTGTCTTTATTTCTTTTTTTATTTGTTAGTTTTGCGTTATTTTTTTATGAGTAACTGATTTGTCTTGATTAAAAAAGTTTAGAAAGTATAAAATTATTTCTAAAAAAAACTTAAAAATGCCACTAAATAAGAAAAAAACCAAAAGAGACCGTGTTTTTTAATTATTTTTGTCTTTTATAAACTTTTATTAAACTTAGTTCATAAATTTTAATTTTTCTGTAATTTCTCATACCAATGATTCATAAAAAAAAACTAACCAAAAATAAAATTTTTAAAAAATTTCAAATAAAGACAAAAAATACATTAAGATTATGTTTTGTTAAAATCAGTTAGTATTATTTGATATTTTATTATTTTTGTGTGAGTTTTTATGCATTTGTCCATGACGCACCTACGCATTTTCTTCCTAGCGTTAAGGAAGTTTACAAAACTAGAGAATGATATGTCCAGAAGAGGACAAGAAAATAAAGAACATCAATAAATAAAAAATCAACCCACGCATTTATAAAATAAAAAAAGTTGAGGGAGAAATATTTCATACCTTAATGTAAGGTGATGAAAGAGAAAGGATTTGTGTAACTTGAGAGAGGAAAGGGTAGGTTGAGGGTGTTTCTATAGACATTAAAGGGGTATTTTTTATATTTAAAAAATTAACTTTGATGACCTCATCAAATTCCATCTAAGTTACTGTCAGGGGTAAGGATCAAATATTTTATAAAACAAGGATGTCATTGTATTTCCCAAAACCTCATAGGAAGTCCTTTAATTATTATTTATTATTAATATTTATTAATAAAAATAATTAATAAATACTGATTTGAATCTGAGCTGTCCATTGTCGAAACGGATGGCCGGATGGGCTCACTACACCCATGTAGTGAGCTGGCTCGCTATACCCATGTAGTGAGCTGGCTCGCTACAGAGCCCCCATCTCCGTATGCGCCAGCCCGAAAACGATAAACAAAATATGCCGATAAACAAAACATATTATTGAAAGAGAGTCTGTAAACACGATATTTGTGTACATATTCGGACACAATTATGTTTGGATCTGTTAAATACATATGGAGTCTACAAAATATGCGCAATTATGTCTGAATCTATTCACAAAAAATTGTGTGCGTAGCATTCCTCTTATTAAAAACCTTCTCACCTGAGTTAGCTCTAAGTATACTGATTATATGCGCACCTAACGATTCTAGATAAATCCAAATTTCTATATTTTCAACATTGTTCATGTGGGAGCGGGTCACATTTGTACACTTTTTCATTAAAAGATTGGGGATCAAATTTTCCTCAAGACAAAATAATTATTAGTTGTTAAGGGGTGCTTAGGAAAGAAAATCGTTATTATTGTTATTTTTTAAATTATTTTTTTGAATTTTTGTCAAATGTTCGTCAAGTTTTTTTTTTATTTTATCATTTATCTTGATCAACATAATTTAAAATAAAAGATCATGGCCAAAAGCCTCAAAAAAAAAAAAAATTACATAAGGCAATAAATGTCCACAAGAAAAGTTGTGTATTTTCTTCTTATGTGATATTTTTCAACTTCAGTTCATATTTTTATCCTTTTGCTAATTATTTTTTTCATAACAAAAAACTAACCCAAACTTTTTTGATGAAAAATCAAAACAAAAATACTAAACATCAATAATATCACTGTATTTAAGAAATTAGGTTACGACATTAAAGCCAACCTAAGTTTATTTATTTATTGTACGGAACTATCTTTTAGGTTATTATATACTGGATTTAATTAGTGTTACGAATTTCACCTATTTGATATGGTATCATGTTATTGTAACCATTAAATATAATTTTCTCTAACACTCAAGACGAAAAAATATAGTATTAAATGTGGAATATCTACAGCCTTGAGCTAGATATATTAATTGTGATATTTCATGTCACATCGAAGTTTACACGGATGATTTTGAATATATAATAAATCATGTATGTTACTATTTGTAACTTAAGCTTAAGTATTTTGAACAATGTGATTAGACTCCGATAAGTTATTGGGCCAGTGTTATACATGGGACGCTATAAATAGTATCAGAGCGACCCATATACAAAATCGAGTGTGGAGTTGAAATTTTGTTTGGTCACTAAGAAACAGATGGTGACTCTGGTGTACGACATCTTGCAAGGACACAAGATCTTAAAGGTGCAGAGATCGTGACATCTCATTCCACATTGAAAGTTTACGTGAGTTATCGTGGGTATATAATGAATCATATATGCTACTACTAATAACTTGGGTTTAAACATTTTTGGTCACATGATTATGTTCCAACAAATTATTGAGCTCATGATATACATGAGGCGTTACATTATTTTTCCATTTCTAAAAACATAGTTTTGTAATTTGCTTACATTTTGGTAAACATAATAAATGATTTACCAATTTTGACATTTTCGACTATAAATAAGCATTTGTTTGGCATGAATTCATATTCATCTGTATATATTTCAATATATTTCATGCATTGCACAATTTTGCTAGTTATGTTTGTTGAAAATTCGAAAAGTTTGAATGAACGGAATACTGAAGGGTCTCGGGGCAATCGAAAAGTCTCAGTTATTTCACACCCCAAGAGTCACCATGATGTCTCATTCATGTACCCCCAAGGGACTCATTCATTTGTGTATCATCCAAAGGCCATTTGTGTATCATCGAAAGGTCATTCGTGTATCATCGAAAGGTCATTCGTGTATCATCGAAAGGTTATTCCGTTTCTAACATCATCCTAAAGGCCTTTATATACCAAGCTCATTTTTTGTATTGAGGCAGAAGAGAAAAACGAAATTCTGTCTATTCCAAGGTCATCATTCAAATGAGAGAGAGTCAAGCACGAGGAAGTTCGACAGGCGAACGAGGTTAGGTGTGATCTAATTCGTGGAGCTGTTTTACTCTGGTAGACGACGTCGGAGCTATCCTCCAAACACCCACGGTGAGACGGCGATTTAGTCTTAAGAGAACTATGTTAAACACATGACTCGGTTCGGTAACACTATATTTAATGTTTTGTATTTCGATTCTTGTATTGGCGTTTCAATTTTGTACGTATTGTTTATGTTGTTAATAAAAACTATATGTATGTTTTCTCAATTTTCGATCGTCACTTCGAATCTGTCACTTTATATTTTTTCCAACAATGTTGTATGCTTAAAGCGTTGTTCCACCCCTTTAGGAAAGTATGTGGGCCATAAGAACAGAGGGCAGTTTTATTCGTACGCAGGTTAACAAAATTTATTTATCTTGTGCGAGATTATTTTAGCATTTTTTTATAATAAAAATTATCTTATCTATTAGGATTGATTTCTTAGGATGTCATAAAAAATATCGATGAGTCCTTCACCTAAAAATTTAATTTTTTAGCCTTAAACTTTTAGGCGAGCTCTTATTGATAGCCGATTGAGCTAATTTTTGTAATAAAATCCTAAGAATGTAATTTGAACAGAAACATTAAATTAAAATCTTAAAATGATCTTCTATTGATGAGCCCAATTTGGACTTAGGACGGATCTGTTACTGGCAGGCGCCACCTTCTGGACAGAGCTCGTCAAGTCTGGACAAAGTTGATCGACTGAGCAAGCGCATTATTGACCGGTCAAACTCTACTTGGACATGTTCTAGGTAGGGTGACATATATAGGGTAGGAGAGGCACTGCACGTACGCCCTTCTTCATCACTCAGACAATCTCGAGTTTGGCCCCTCAGATTGCTTTGCATCCTAGTATTTCCGCATAAGATCAAGAGGGGTCACACCCAAAAAGAAACATGGGCAATGATTATGGCTGACAGGCCACCTCAGATCACTCTCATTCTCAAAGTACGAACACCTTTCTCCAGTTAGAAGAAATGGTACGCAATTATTCCCTTCTATCTGCCTATAAACAATTTTCCTCTCCTAAGCACATTCTAACTTGATAGTCAGAGGGTACATGATTGGACGACCACCCCCCGATCATCAAACTTATGTGTAAGAGCCAGAGGCAGATCGCGAATGCATCCAACCATTTTTCGGCATCATTAGTTTGGCGCCGTTTGTAGGAATGATAGTTCTTCTCACTCTCAATAAATTCAACTAATTAGTCGAAGAAGATAACAACTACCGAATCGACGCTAAGAGAGATTGGGAAATGGAGAAAACACCTAGACATGGACCGCAAGAGGGGAGGAGATCGAAGGAAGAGATTACTTCACTAAGGAGGATGCTAGAGGGGTCCAACAACTCCACAATGACCCTCTGCTTATAGCGGCAGTGATAGGAGAGTATTTGGTAAGCAGAGTGTTGACAAAGAGCTCTTTTCAACCCAGTGTTTAAAAGAATAAATGTTGAGATCAATCAATTACAGCTAGTGAGATCATCTTCGGTCGGAATAGAAAATGTGTGAGTGTTATTGTCGGAGCAAGTTTTAGGGTCAATCGAGTAGTCGATCACACTCGGCACACCTCTAAGCAGTCGACAAAGATGATCAAATTCAAAGTGGTGGATCAACCCTTAGCCTACAACGTTGTCCTTGGGCTAACTGCCCTTAACAGTCTAAAGGTGGTTGTTTATGTTTACCACTTAGTGGTTAAATTCCCTACTATGCATGGGAGCGAGGACCAGTGAGGGGATCAAGCAGTGGTCAGGGAGTGTTGCACCGCCACACTCGAGGTGGAACAACCTCAAGAACTCTTGGTGATCGACGTGCCGGAAATACACAATGAGAAGGAGAAAAAATGTGGTGAGCCGCCAAAAGAATTAGATTCGGTATGATTGAAAGAGGGAAGGGAAGATATGGTTGTTCAGATTGGTGGGAGGCTCCCATTTGATCTGAAAGGAATAATGATCCAATTTCTCAGAGACAATGCGGATGTATTTGCATGGGTGCACGAAGACATGTCGGGGATTGACCCCCGAATAACATCGCACCACCTCAATGTTGACCCAACCTTTCACCCAATTAAACATAAGCCCAGGATATACGGAGGAGAGAAGAGTATGTTAGTACAACAAGATGTGGAGAAAACTGAAAAAGGCAAGCTTCATCCAAGAAATGCAGTACCCAAATTGGTTGGCCAACATTGTGATGGTGGAGAAACATAATGGAAAATGAAAAATGTGCGTGGATTTCACCGATCTAAACAAAGTGTGGTCCAAACTATTTAATACCACTTTGAAATTAGGTATGGTCGGACAAAGATTGGTAGTGTGGTCCAATGTATCACAAATAGCGTAAGCCTTCACTAGCTTAGAGATGGAAAAGACCTCATTAACGTAGTTAATTTCAAGCTTCTCTAGTTTCCTAGAGATGTGGTCAAGGTGTCTTCCAAGGTCTTCCTCTTGGTTTGCCATGTACTTGCTCGGATTGCCTTGATGAGGAGATGGTCTATAAGAACGGTCATTGGGATCGAAATAATCTCATGATTGGTTGTTCTCCGCCAATTCATCTAAGTAAGCAAGAGCTTCAGAGGTTCCTCGATTTAAGAACTGTCACTAGTCATAAGATTGATAAATTGGCGATTACAAATCGATATGGCCTCGTAAAAGAACAACACAATATGCCAATCCTCATACCCGTGATGATGAATGACAAGAAGATATTCCTTGTGCCTTTCCAAGGATTCATTGCCTCATTGGGCATCTCTTCAAATTTTTGGATCCGCTTCCTTAATGTGAAGGTGCGGTGCAATAGGAAACATTTTTTATAAAATTCTACTTGCATCTCAACCTAATTGGTCACCAAATGCGATCTTAGCGAGAGAAATCAACGCTTCGCTTTCTCCTTGAGAGAAAAAATATAAAAAGTCACAACCGGGCCATCTCAAGTTGAGCATCCATGTTAGTGAAAGTATTTACTACCTCTTTGAATTCCTTTATATACACATAGCAATTTTTTGATTTCATCCTGTAAAATGTGGAAAGCATGCCAAGCATGTTGGGCTTAACATGGAATTGATGCCCGTTGGGTATATCAGTGAGAAAGAGTATGCACAAAGTAGTGGTGGTGTGAGTAGGATGCAAGTCTTGCCGCATAGTGCGAGCTGCGGGTGCATCATTGGCCTCCAGTTAGTTGGCCATCGTGTTGAAAGGTAGGTCGTGTGTGCGAATAAGCTAGTGTGTGGCGTCACGAGTGTAAACACTCATACATCAAGGACACTCTCCTAACAATCAAGTATGAGAACAAAATGAAAGTAAAAATCTGCGAATTACACCTCTATTTAACTTGCGTTACACCTTAAGTTTACTAATGAGGAGGTTAAACTTTTCCACTAAAGAGCGTTGTACTTTGTAAAAATCTGTGATTTCTTTCAACTAACTAAAAGCCTTTGGCAATAATGCTAAAAATATGACCGGCCGGTAAAAGTGCGTAATTAGGGCGCTGGCCTAATCAAGGTTTAATATTTATAAAATAGGACTTCTCTTGAAGGTTTAAAAGAATATAGTGAAGAGTCCGGAGTATCGATACACATAAAAAAGTTGTTAGGTTAAAAGACTTCGTAAATTAGTTTTTCGACGTTTCAGACGTCAACCTCAAAGTTTGTTTGGTGATGATTAACAACTATTCTAATCTAAGAGAGAAAATAAGATCAAGATTAAAGATAGGTTTAGTCGTGGGAATCCATTCACCCTAAACTTTCACTAGTCCATATCTAATTTTATAACTCAATCTAGTTTCTAGTTAAGGATTCTAGATCGGAAAATATTCAATAAAAATTAGTCTTTCTAATTCAAAAGATGTGTTTCTAGATCTATCCAAATTCAAGAATAAGTGTTCTAAAATAGGGAGGACATAAACTTAAGTATTAGATATACCAAAAATACGACAATAACTAAGTAAAAGCTTAACATTTTTTTTAAGAAGAGAACTTATATAAATCTATTGACAAGCATGAAAAATATTAGAAGATATCAACTATTGTTAGCCTTAGGTGAACTTCATCATTAGATTTAACCTAAAAGATTAGTTATTCATGCTTCAAAAGAAAATAAGATAAATAAAGATAAATAAATTAAACATGGTTAATGCTAAGAGGATGAATTAAACTCACCAAAGATGTTCTAAAAATCTTTACAAAGATAGAGCAAAGGATTAATAGTAAAAAATCCAACAACTTGCTGGAAGAATAAAGTGAAAGATTAAGAATACAAGATGAAGCATAAACTTTATATAACTTACTTATCAAATAAAATATGTCTTACACTTATAGAAAATCTCAGGAGAAAATGAAGAATACCAAAAGCTTGAAGAACTAAAGAGAGAAACTCTCAACTTGAAAAACTTGAAAAGTATGAAAATTTGTCTAAGTATGATATTCACTTACCTCTCTCATACACATGAACATATATGTCAAAGGGGGGACAAAAACCATGCTGAAATAAATCCTTTACAAACTCTTTCAAAATGAAAGTCGTAGGAAGATATATCACAAAGAGTGTTAAAGTGCAAAATGTCAAAATCTGTATTTATTGCCCATCAGACAATCTATATCGACAGAGAATTGAAGAACTAGAGAGAGTGTAACGCTTCGCTTTTCGGCAACGTTAAATAAATCCTTTTATTCCATTACTTTGAATTACATATAATGAAAACATAAATTCGTAAATGTAAATTTCATACTAAAACATTGTTTGCAAGAGTTTGACAAAAAAATTACTAAAATACCCCTTCTGGAATTACATTGTGAATTGAAAATAAGATACAGAGCTTCTAAGGGTAAAATCTCCATATGCTGTCATGGTGTCCAACTCAAAAGCTCGACTTTTCCAGTTACTGTTCTACATCTGGCATGAAATATTGCCAGGGACAGAGAAATTGCTCCATGAGTACAGAATACTC